>PUQB01000332.1:0-279778 GCA_003024785.1 Selaginella tamariscina | reverse complement strand
ACAACTCAGTGAATGGCGGTTCTAAAGTACTTGGTTCATAATGCAAATAAGGTAAAGTATATGTAGTGAGAGTTCTTAGGTTCAAAAGAGAACATGTTTTTTCTTACCGGTGCAAGTTAAGCTTGTGTCATCAAGGCACAGCTCTCTGTTGTGCCGCCCTAACTTCCACACATAAGGATACATCCTACCTTCGGTTAGCCTACCCTTATCATTGGTAAGATTTTACCCTTGTGACTTGGATAGGTCACGTCAAGAGTTAATCAATTCTTTGATCTGTTACTCCCTCACAAGCCTGGAAAGGATTTCTCAGTTCACGTTCTACAAGAATATGGATGGCCTTGCTCTAGTCGCCATCTATGCCAAGCTAAGAATGATACTTGCAGCTCAGCTAGCCCATGCATCTTGACTTATAAAATGAACATTGACTGTGGACTTGGCTAACTAGGGGTGAGAGTTCCTAAGAGACGGGTAACATGGGCTACTTTACCAGATTTCCTAGAGTTTTCAAAGAGGGATTCCAGGGTTGGAATCTGATGAGCCACCTTCATGGCACCAGGTAAAAACTCTAACGTGGGGAGGGGTTTTCTTCTAGTTTGTATTTGTCTTATGTTCTTATTTAAGTACATAGATAGATTCCTTGGGCATCAGCCACCAGGGAGGGCTAATATGTAATTCCAATCTACAATAAACATATCTTCTCTTCCATACTTGTGACATGACAAGCAACAATATTCTCTCTCTATTTCTCTCTCTATAGGTTGAGCTCATACTTCCTAGCAAAACTTCAGACCTTCACAATTCCCTATATGCAAACCCTTGAAGCATCCAGCTCAAATTGGATGTTGGCAACAATGCCCTGGTGACCAACTTGTGTTCACAAACATCCCACATCTAGCATGCTGAGTCCCTAACGACCATTTCATTACATCTAATTATGTTGATAATATGTCTAGTATTATGTCATTGGTGCCATCCTTTATTATTGCTAAGAATTTTAGCAATGATGAGGCATTGATGGGGATGGATTTGATTGTGATCATCCGCATTTGGTAAGAAATCTCCCAAAAACTGATTTTTCTTTAACATAAAGCTTTGGCCATTAGCATGTCCTAGGGACAGCTTGCTTCATTTATGGCATGTAGAGAAGATGTTATATTACCAATGCATTTGTGGTATTGCTCAAACAATGGAGTTTATGGCATCTAGATCTTCTCCAGAGACTTTGTTACATAACTCTCAAACATTGAAGACAAGCTTGACTCATATAGAAGGAACCCTTTTGTTTCCATTGTTTGAGTGTCTTCCTTTCGCCCTCAATAGTGTATGCCTTCCATCAACAATGACATGGCCACACCGCACCACCTTGTCCACTAAAAACCATCTTACTTGCCTTTCTAAGGGTCTCAATTTTGTTAGTGTGGTTAAACTTGGTTCTTGCGAAGGGTAAATATTGTTTGCATTTTGTTTGAATAAACAAACTCTTACATATTGATGTAATGAGGTCCAACCATTTATAGGGGTAAGAAGTGTATGCCACAAATAGGATTTTTTCACCTTGGTCTTCTTTCTTTTCTTCTCGTTGGCTATGAGTACTAGCTGAAGACAAGAGTGTTACTATATATGTTGTACAATCATAAATTCCACTGACCTTGACCTAGAGCGAATGGGTATGATACAGAGAAATGAGCATGAGGTTGCAAGTCCATAGCCCACATAATCAAGTCCCATCGATATTTCAGCACTCAAGTTCTTGGTTGAGCAAACACTTTTTGACAGGTATAACCTAGATAGAGGGACATCAGGGATTACATTCACCCTCGTAGGCACAATTGTGAATGAGCTTGTGTATTGTGCGTTGTTTTTGCACCTAAAACTACTTCACAAACCTTTTCATTGAGTTTGTTTTCGTGCTTGTCTCCTTGCACACTTCATGTTCATGTTTTGTTAATAAGTTGACAGTGTCAATCTAATGGATATCAGCTCATTTGATGGTAAATGTGGTATTTCCTCAACATTCGAGTGCTAACTTACCATTACGATGGTGAGTTTAAGTACGATATTGTTGATTTGTTCGTTGTTGTCAGAGGATACATCATGGATGTCTTCCATTTGTTCTTCATCGAGTTCCCTAGAAGGATATGTATTTTCTATCACTATCTTAGTGCAAGAGACACCTCTCTGCCATTCCAATTTGGTATTTTGGATTTGGATTCTTTCTTGCAAACACCATCGCAAATGAGCCAACCATGTTCTCCTTTAGATCAACTCTTACTTTTAACCTCGTTTTTGGTTTGTTTTTTGATGACTCTGTACCCTTCCCATCAATTAATTGTCACAAGTTGTTTTGTAAGTGAACATACATATTAATGAATCTAGGTTATGCATCTAAGATATAATTAGGTGGATCCCTTATGAAAAAGTTTTTGGAGAAGAAAGAATGGACAATTCTATTGAAAATTTGTCAAAACTCAATGGAATTGAATTCTATTGAAAATTCATCTATTGATTCTTATGGTTTGTCATTGAACCCTAGGAAAAAACTGTCTAATAACGAAGAAAAATGAATGTTATTAAAAAATCAACTATGGATTGCTAAGGTAGAGAAGTCAATAGAATTAAGTTCTATTAAAATTCATCCATTGATTCTTAAGATTCATTAGTGAATTCTAAGGAACAACTATCGAAAAATGAAAGAAAATGAATTTTATTAAGGCCCACTTTCACACTAGCGGGTGGTTAATTGCCTCAACCAATCAAAATAAAAGAAATTATTTATTCTACCATGGATTTGGTTTTCCACTTGCTGGTTATTTTAATTGTTTATAATCTACATTGGCACTTACGTGGCACCTATGTGGCGCCTACATGGCTTTTTCGTGGTAGCCTAATAACCGGGCATTTTGCCCGGTTGTATGGCTACCGGCATAATTGAATGACACGTGTATCAAGATTAATGAAATTAGGTTTTACTTTTTTAGCTTCAAAAAATCAATGAAAAAATAAATAAATTAGAACTTTAATTAGCAAAATATCACTCTCATTTACATGTAAGAATATTATATATATATATAGACACATCAGTTAATATACTTATTTTGCAGAAAAAACATAAGTTATTGTAGATCTCTCTTTCTCTCAACACACTCACATGTTTGTGTAATATATATATATATATATAATATATATATATATATATATATGTGTGTGTGTGTGTGTGTGTGTGTGTGTGTATACATTGTTATACACATACATATAGAAAGACATTAGTAAACTATAATTAATCATTCTATATAAAAAAATAAACAATGAAAGTTAGAGTTTTAATATATTTTTTTAATTAAAAATACTGAGTAGGTGCACATTTATTACATATGTATATATAATATATATGTTTATAATAATTGATTAAATAAAATTATGCATTACTAATTTATTTTTAATTCAATTAACCACTCTAATGGAAAAGCACAGTGGTAGTAATAATTAATGACGTGCATTATTTTAATTTACCACGGCCAAATAACCACCCGCTAGTGGAAAGTGGGCCTAGTTAGAGCCATAGTTGGATGCTAGCAAACCTAAGGTAGAGAAGTCAAAACTCAATAGAATTGAATTCATTAAAATTCATCTGTTTGATTCTTAAGATTCATCAGTGAACTCTAAGGAACAATTATCGAAAAACGAGAGAAAATGAATTTTATTGAGAAATTGACTATCGATTCTTAGGGTTTGCTAGCAAATCCTAAGGTAGAGAAGCCAAAAACTCATTGGAAATAAAATTTAAGAAAAATCATCAAGTGATTCTTAAGGTTCACTGAGGAACCCTGGTGAATCCTAAAGTATTGAAGTTGAAAAACAAAAGAAAATCAATTCTACTGAAAATTATTCTAGATTCTTAAAGGTTTGCTAGTGAATCTTAAGAATCAAATTTTGAAAAGATAAAGAAAATGAAATTGTAAGACAAACTCATCCATTCATTCTTAAGGTTTGCTAATGAACATTAAGGTACAAAAGTCATAAAATTGGAGTTTAATTTTTAAGAAAATATGACCAGTGACTCTTAATGTTATGGGGAACTTAGGAATCAAATATAAAAAAATAAAATAAAATAAATGTTATTATAATTTGGGCATTAATTTCTTAAGGTTTGCCGACAAACCTTAACATGTTGAATTGCTTACAAATTCATTATCCCACTTATTTCATATCTACAACATTAAGGTTCGTGCCTAAACCATACACAAAAATATAAAATATGAGGGAATATGAAATAGTAAAATAAATGTTTAAAATATAACAAAAATGCTTTTGCTTATAAAACAAATTAATGTGATTTTCACTATATCAATGTGAGTGCATGTGTATATGTTATTGCTAAGGTATTGGAAACGATTTATTCAACATTGGGATCAATGACTAAATGCAATATAAAAAATAATAATAATTAATGCTTGAACTAAGCGTTTTATCCAACATAGATGTTAATACTAAACTATGTATCACATATGACAATTGTATATAAGGATAAAGTGTGCTAGAACATGTAAAAAATAGTGTATTAAACGTGTGGAAAATGCCACTTAAGATGTGAATTATGTTGTTGTACATTGGCTAATCATGCAACTAAGCTACAACTTAATGGATGATATAAATGATTGCTACTAAGAACTATACTTGGATAAAAATTTCATCAAAAAGTACATATTAGTTTGATCAAACAAAAACAATATAGACAACCTTCATGACTTTATAATCAGTTAACACCAATAAATGTATGGCATTGTATTGAGAGCCAAACAAGGACAAGTATAAAATTTAATAAGAGCCAAAGGAGTAGATATAAAATGCATTACACCGCATCAAAGTGAAAAAAAAAGCCAATGATGATTGCATGATAAAAAACATGGTTATACCTTTCATTCTACAATACAGATGTAGATCTACACATGAAAGTGATATATAAAAGGTAATGCATAAGAAACTCAGGCTGGAGACTAATCCTTCTTATGTGCATGCCATTTTCCAATTTCAAGAAGGAATAACTATCTACCTAACGACAAAAGAAAATTAAAAAAAAAAATAAGACAAACCATTACAAATAAGGCCCCCTAAACATGGAGGCCAAAGTGATCACATGTTCGAACAACATATAAAGGAAAAACTATAGAAGATGTGGTACACAAGAATTGCTTGTAACAAAAGGAAAAGGGACCTTATGTGCTAATGCTCTCCTTTGGGTAACTTGTCATCTTGCTATAGTTGCTTCGTCGGTATCCATGTTTCCTTCTCCATATGTGTATATGGGATTGCTTCATCCCCCTCCCAAAGCCTTGTCCCATTAAATCCAACGGCATCCATTCGATTAGATGAAGGAAGTGTCGAGAAAGGAGAAAAACACAAAAGATAATGAGGAAGGATAATGAACCTTAGGATTCTTGAGCAGTGGTCAATCCTTATAATTACTGCCAACTCAAATATCCCATGAACCAATGCTTAATTTAATGAAAAAAACAAATTTAAAATTATAATTAATGCAAGCACGAAATTTAGATTCCAAAGATATTCTCTCGGATTCTCAAGATATTCTCTCTGTTAATGCTTGACATACTCCAACATGTTAAACATGGGTATTCAATGACTAACCATCATTCATGTCATAAACTCCATGTCAACTATTGATATTTTGTTAAAACATTTAATGAGGGGGCCATCATGTTTTCTCAATGTTAGTCGATAATGGTTTGTCCATTGTCAGATGGCCAACCGATGTGGATGAGTGGTCCCAAAAGTGAGGCCAAACAATGAAGCGGGCCACCCATAGTAGGTATAGATTGACAGTGACAATTTTCATGTGGCACTAATTGCAAACTAGATCTGATCATCTGAATCAACCACCACAATACTAATGACAGCACGCGTGGGAAGGTGCATTAAGTCACTAGGCTAGACCTAGTAATAGGAAGGAGGCCCAATGGGAGAGCGCCACCTAGCCTACCTCTAAGTACCTCCCAACCCACTATATAAGCAAGTAGGCAAGCAGTGGGGTTTTTCTAGTCCGTCTTCTTTGTGTACCCAAATCTTGCTCTCTAGAGAAGGGCCACCTTGTACTTACAAAAAGCATACACACACATATATATTATCCCTTCTACTTACCATTGTCCACTTCCAATCTCTCTCTCTCTCTTCCCCTTCCTCCTCAACAAGAGCCCACACACTAGAGGAGGGTCCACTGATATATGGACCCTTGCAACATTTGGGTAAAGGCCACACATCCCGAAGTAATAGCTAGACCCCTAGCTCAGCACCCAGGATTGGGCATTGGCACTAGCATCCTAGTGACCACCGAGACCACTTAAAGTTGTCCCACATCTGGCATGTGGAGTCCTCGACAACCAAATGTTATGTTAAATGCAGTGTGTCAAATTATCCAAGGAGGAACACATAAAGACTCCTCAAGCACTCAAAATTCAACATAAATAAATGATAATCCATTAGCAATATATCTCTCTCATGATTTCTCCTCTATTTAACAATGTGACCATTTGAAAAGTAACTACTTAAATGCCTGAATTAGGTGATGGAGACATAATTAAATAATACAGACAGTCAATTGAAACATTTATGTCATCATCTTGTGCATCACGTTCTAAAGACAATGATTTCATTTCTTATCATGTTTCTTGAGCACCCACTTTAATGTAAACAGACCTTACTTAAGTTTTTATGTGACTACAAAATTAATCTAGTCATGGCTTTATGCAGAATTAGATACGGTGCTTGTGGAGTTAGCTTGCAAGAATCTTTTCTTTGTCGAAGATATGGTCTCATTGTAGGAAGTTCCATTGAGAAGACAGTCATTTTGGAATCAATTGTAATAAATGTTGGCAATATGTGGAATTGGCTTCTAGTTTACAGGTCACTAGGGATTATTGAGCTCCAATGAATATGAGACAATGCTTACTACAATCGAACCCGTCTTGCAAAAGGATCATCTCCCAATATGATTCGATTTCCTCAATAGTATACGAGCTATATTCTTCAGCTCTAAAAGGTTCAAACTTGACCTCAATTCTTTTTATTACATTCATGTGACCATATTTGATGCCACTTACAACATGAACATTTTCTTTGAATTCCTGCTAGAGCGAACATGGAATAAGGATAGAATGGAAACAAAATCATGATGAACACTATGAGTTGGTGCATTTGCAAGACAACTACAATCAAGGATTGAGAAGGTATTGCCTCCATGACAATTTGCACCAGTCACCTAACATGCATTGATGAGAACTACAACAACAACAATGGCATCAACAAAACTAAGTTCAATGGATCATTGGTTAGGCCTCCTACTCTATCGGTTATTGCAATTGGAGCACTACAAGAAGGCTTCTCTCTATTTGTTTATGTGCCTAGTTTGGCAATATTACTTACTTCAAAAACTTGACATGGTCTTGTCAAGGGCGGTTATCCACATGAGAGAGCACAAGCACCCCCTACAACCAATGGATTTGACCGCAAAGCCTACCACATGTGGAAAGAAAAGGCTAGGGAGGTGGCACTCAATGATTCCTCTATCACCCCCAAATGAATCAAATAGAACCACTCAAAAGAGCACATCCTTGACATACTTCTCAAACCTAGAGACCATGAGATGAATGATAAAGTGCTTTATTGAACTTATTAGTATAGCAAGGTCGTGATATATCTTTATTAAATGGCATTCTGGTTTCTAGGGTTAAAAATTGGAGCAGAAGTCCTTGTCAATGGGTTCATCATATTATTCAATATGAAGAAAAGGTTGAGATACAATTTCATTCACAATAATCTTTTTCTAAATTAGATTCACGCTGAATCCAAAATCAGAGCTTAAATATTCAAAATGTCCACCATGGGTCTAGGGTATGAAGTAGATCTCTTGTCCAGGTTGGATATGGATGGAAGCAATGGGCTTAATAATGGCTAGGCTCATTTTGACCGCATTGAGCACATTGACGGGTGGTTGACTATGGGAGCTCATGTTTACCATCTATCATGGTTGTAATGCTAGCTTTTTCCATTCTAATAGATCTTTTGGAGAAGCATGATAAGATATATGAGGCACACACTAGCAAGAGAGAAAAAATCTGCAGATGGAAGGTAGATGCAGCAAGTGCCAACTGAATTGCACTGCAAAAGGTATTCAACAAAGGGGAGGAGATGACTGGTTGAGAAAGTATGTGTGAATACCATTTCAAAAAAACCTATGTGACAAGATTGAGGAGTGTATATGTCTAAAATTTCAGCACAAGTTCCTTGAGCTATATAAAAAATACATGTTTACAACTTCTGAAAAAAACATAGATGCCATGTGTAACGAAGTCCGATACTTGTGGCATTATGGGAACCACATGGATAGGGAACACTTTACTGCGTTTAAGGGCTGGCATGGGTGGTGGCATGCTCATCGACTTTCCCCTCATTAACAATGTCCTCCACATATGATAGTACTGACTAGCCAATTGGTGGATCCAAAAGAAAGCTCATTATGATCCTTGACTTAAATGGTGTGCTAGGACACAAACGCAAGACCATGAGTTGCAGAAAGTGGTGAAATATGGCCTTCCAAGGTTGTGCTTTTGGATTGAATATCCATGGACCTAGAGCTACCTATTTATATATAGACCATAGGAATGTGCAAAAATGTGAAGAATTTTTGAGCCAAACTATCAATACTCCCATTGCCAGCATGTGGTATCAAGAACACTGTAAGAGCATTAGCAACATGGATGTGTAGAATTTGTATTGATGTTACCTTATAAAGGAGGAAATGATCGTTCTCAACTACATTTATAGGATGTGTGAAAGTGATAGCTATTGGTTGATGATAGCCCCTACAAATCTTTGGCCAATCGTGTTATGCTTTCTTCACCCGAAAACATATGATCCCTTCAAGAAAGCTCTAAACGATGCCAAGGAAGATTCATTATACAGGTTCAGTACTCTTAATTCATAACTTTATTTACTACATGTAGAATTTTAAAATCTTTATATAAAGTTTATTTAGTGTGTTTGTTTGTTTGGTGTTTATTTATTTGCCTATCATGAATGCCTTATCAAAGGCCATCCTAAATTCTATTCAATGGCCATCCTAAATCCATGTGGCACTATTAGGGCTACTAGAGTAAGCATGGGTCATACATGACCATGCATGACTCATAGTGCTTAGAGATAAACTCATTAGATTAAATTTAATAACTTAGTTAAGAGTCCAACCTAAGGATAAGCAGGATAACAATTAGGTTAAGGGTTCAACTTGGCACTAGGCTAAATAAAGATAACAACAAGGATAAAGATCATTAAATAGTTAAGCTCATACATGAGTAAACATGAAACTAAAAAATAAACCCATCAGGTTAAGGATAACAATTGGGTTAAAAATTTAACTTAGAGGACCTAATTAAGGATAACAACTACTTATAAATAAACTCACAAGGTTAAGGATAGTAAATGGGTTAAGGGTCACTAAATAATTAAGCCAAGACATAAGAGTTTAGTAAACTCACCACAATTGAATTAAGGATCTAATTTAAAAATAAATTCACTAAGTTAAGGATAACAATTGGTCCATTAATTAATAATTTAATATTAAATAATTGATTATTTATATTAAGGTTTAGGGTTTAAGTTTTATGAGGGTTAGGGTTTAGAGTTTTATGAGGGTTTAGGGTTTAAAAGGGTTAGGGTTTAGGGTTTTGAGTGACTAGCTTAGTTTTACATTTGCTTACTACAACATACAAACTTCTACAAACATTTAGGGTATAGTGTCTAGAAGGTTTTAGTTTTAGGGTTAGGAGGGTCTAGGGTAGGGTTTAGGGTTCTTGCATTATAAAATCCTAAACCCTAAAATTTTATTTATCACAAGAAGGGTAAAAGAATTAATAATTATTAAATTTAATTAGCAAATTAATTATCACTTAATTATTATCAATGTACCAAATTATAAACATAAGCCAACTATGTGAAGTATTACAATTTGAATATTAATGATAATAATTTTTTTACATTGTTAAAAACAAAAATTTATGAAGCAAGGAGTGAATTTGAAAGAATGCATTTCAAATTGACACATGTCAAAGCAAAGAAATTGCAAACATAACTACTATTCTAGCAAGATGTTGTTTAAATGCTACCCTAGAAAATATTTCAACATGCATGACAAAATGGACCACTCCAAGACAAGCCTCCTAAGGATACGGCCTACACCAAAGTGTCTTTCCACTCACAAAAACTTCCTTGATTGCTTATTGGATGTTCATGCACAGTCATGGAGTAGGGGCTTATGGTCATTTCGTCATTGGTGAACTTGGTGGTGGTTTAGCATGATTATCATTTCTCTAGAAAAAATATTTGAGAACTCTAGAAGGAGGATGCCCATCCTCAGAATTCATTCATTTATCAATAGAACTCTCTACACGAAGCTTTAACAAACAAAACAACTTGGAAAGTGGAGTGGGTCCACAATACCAACGAAGTTACTTAAAAAAACTCTTGCATCTTAGACGCAATGCAAATATCAAGACATTCTTTTTCTGTGCTTCTTCCCCTAATTCTAAATATTCAGATTCTTCAATGAAAGCTAAGTAAGAAGCTTCTCATCCTCTATCAAGATTACTTCTACTTGTAAACCTATTTCTTTAGATGGATAATGCTTGAATGAAAATTATGTTTTGTCTTGCCTATCTTGGCAAGCTAGTAGCCTACAAATGTTTCAACACTATCACCTTCAACTTTCTAATGGTTGGAAAGGATATAGATGGTCTCTTTAACCATTTGTCCAAGAGGAGACTATCTACACATTTCTGTAGCTCATGTCCATCTTTAGTAATTACATTCATTCATAGTGCAACAGATGGATGCCTTCTCACTTATATTACCGATTTCAAGAGCGTTATTGAAGAACACTTGCCATTTTGAAATGAAGAGTTTATGGGACGTGTTAAGCCTTTGTAGTTTCAAATCACCCTCTTGAACAACATTCCAATCATGCGTTATAAATGTGGTTAGAATCCCATAATATGAAATTGAATTGTTCAAGCAAAAGGCTAATGGAATATCATACTTACTAGAGGACTCTCCAAAGCTGTTGGTTATGAAGAAACAAAAGATGTGAACAACATTGTCTTTGGAATTTGAAGGTATTAAAACTTCCTTTAAAATATGAAACTCTTCTAAGATGTGAGTCATGGTATTATAAAGGGTAATTAATTTTGGGGTAGAGTAATTCATGTGCTCAAAACATGCCTAAAACTCGTTCAAAGTTGTAAGAACCATTTTGGCCATCAACTTATTAAGATGAATAACATGTTCATGAATTCCACAATAAAGAACATGATTAAGATGAACACTATTGTGGGATGAGATGTAACAAGTCTAAACCGAGCTTCATTTTGGTGAAGCACCCTCAAGCAAAAAAAAGCATAAAAAGTAAAATGGGACTAAGGAATTATAAAAAAAAATACTTAATTAAATAAATTAAAAAAACTAAAAAGATTAGAAAATCAAATAAACATATATATATATATAATATATATATATATATATATAACCATGTTCATCGTTCCTACATATACATAAATAAATGTGTATAAGAAGTATAGACTCACATATTTAAATAATAGATATTTAATAATATAATATATATTTATTAAATTCTTAGTCCATACATACATTATATAACTCGCTACATATATTATAGAATATTATATATAATATATACATATTCATATAATTGTTGAGGAGTCTATGAAAAAGCGTGGAAGAGAAAGAGAAGTGAGAAATAAAGGAATTTAATGTCTATAGTTTTAATTCAATTAATGAAAATTAAAGAGTTTTTATTAAGTATAAATAATCACAATTAAAAGCAATAAACAAACAAAATGGAAAATTAGTATATTAACAAGGTTAAAAACAAAACAATATTACAAAGTCACTAACTATAAGGTACTGTTAACAAACTTGACCCCCTGCAGTGATCTCAAAGGATTGTAAATAGCTACCTCCAGCTGCCTTCAAGCTCTAAACTGCCCATCAAGCTGTTCTATAATACAAGATGCCCATCAGCCTCCAAGCTCAAAACTGCCCATCAAGCTACCCTAGGCCTCCAATACAAGTTACCTGTGAGCTCAAGATACCCTAGGCCTCTAATATAAGCTACCTCCAAGCTCAAAGCTACCCATCAAGGTACCCTAGGCCTCTAATATAAGCTACCTCCAAACTCCAAGCTGCCCATCAAGTTGTCATTAAGCTACCCAATACACGCTGCCTCTAACCTCCAAGCTACCCATCAAGTTACCCTAGGCCTCCAATACAAACTGCCTCTAAGCTCAAAGTTGCCCATCAATCTACCCTAGGCCTCCAATACAAGCTGCTTACAAGCTTTAAGTTACCCATCAAGCTGCCCTAGGCCTCCAATCTAAACTGCCTCTAAGCTCAAAGTTGCCCATCAAGCTACCCTAGGCCTCCAATACAAGCTGCTTACAAGCTTCAAGTTACCCATGGCCTCCAATACCAAGCTGCAGACGCTAAGAACTAAGAAGCAAACCCTAACTATCAGTCGTGAAAACCCTGATATTTATTAAAGCTAGTATAATTCACATAACGGTTTTGCACCCAAAGACCCGTGGAACTCGTCACAAATAGTATTTCATGATTAAAAAGCCTATAAATAAGTCATTTTGTACTTCATTATTATGACCACATCAACGAAACCATTTTCGAAACCATTGTCTTTCATTCCATAACGACACAATCAAAAAAACCTCCACTATGTTTTGCACAACAAAGGCATTCTCTAGAAAGCTAAAGCCGCTATCAGAAAAACCACCCACCATAGTGTATTAGATTGTGGAAAACCACTGTGAATCTTGAAAATCACAGAAAATGGCTTGTTATGCATCCTACAAAACAAGAAAGCTAAAATGTAGAATATAATCAAGTAATTACTTATACATTATGAACTATTAATACTACTGTCATCAACTTAAAACTTAATTAATTATTATATTAAATAGTATTTTATTTGAATATATATTAATCTGATCCTAGCAGCTTAGTTATAAACACTTAAGCAAAATGTACCTATAACAGCTTTGGTAGAGTACCCAAGCAATCTCACCAAGTTTTTATGCTGCACTTTACTAATGACTTCCACTTCCACCCTCCTGAGCTGGAAATGCCTCCTAAGGGGCAACAAACAGAGTGAATAAGATGTCAAGCAAAAGCAAAAGAAAATCTAGAAAGAATGCATATACTTGTTATTAAAACAGTGAGCATAATTCCAATCTCAAAATCTAAACCTGTAAGAAGTAAACCCAAGAAACCAAGAGCAAAAAGATAATCTAGAAGAATAAGGCCTAGGGTAACTTCTTGTCCAAAAGTTGATAAAAATATCACAAATATCATTAAGAGAAGAGCAGAGAATGTAAAAGTGGTAAAAGACAAACCCCTTACGACGGCGCTGCTAATTATATTCCGCTCAATCTGTCACGCAGTGAAATGTAAAACCCTGCAATATATACTCATGCCTAAAAATTATAGTCAGTCAGTATAACTAGACATAATTCTAATTTAACTATATACAATTTAAATGCCCCACCTAAGAATATTCTACAGAGATGTTTTTTTTTCGCTTATTTTGTTTTATTGACTAAAGAAATATACATCACTAGATCTGCAAAGTAGTAGATACCCACAACTCACACTTAAAGCAATAAGAATGGATATTTTAAAAACTTCTAGAATATGCAATTTAAAAAGTCTACTTTTATGATGGGAGTTACTTTAGCACGGACCAATCTAAGGCCTTATTACATGCTTCTACACCAAACTTGTAGCTCCTAACTTGAATTTAACTTGTCCACATTTTAGGCTAGAATAGAATATTGTATGATACCAAGCAAGTTTGGCGACAATTGTGACATTTGGGTCTCAGATCGAGAAAGCATCTCAAAAGACACACTAAAGAAGATAAAATTTGATTCTGATGTGCCGTTCGCTCGCAATTCAGTTGCCCATCAACTGGTACTTAGCAGCTGGGGAATATGCTACCGGAAACCCATTTGACTTCACGGTCTCAGCTCCTGGGTGCGGATCTCGAGCCTGATTGTAATTTCAAGCATAAGACATTAAAGACACTAGCATACTGTACACATTCGTCATCACGGTTCTTCAGATCGGTGCTTATAGCATTCAACACGGTCTATCAAGCTGCCTCCAGCACCCTAGGGAACTGTGACCATGGTCTGAAAACTCAGCTCCTGGATTCGGCTTCTAGATCAGAAGGTACATTCAGTTATCAGAGATGAAAGGTATGGACGTTCCACAAATATTAGGTAGAGAAGATCTATGGTCAACACACAAAGCTTGAGTCTACCTCCCCAGTACCCAGCACGTTACCCGGCTCTCCTGGTCAAGGTCTACTTTATGTCCCGGCTTAGTAGAGGATACAGACACTCAGAGATTATCAAAGACACTTAGGGGCATGATCACAGTCAGAGTTCCAGAGGAAAAGCTGCAGCTGACTCATAGCTCTTGAGTTTACTCACCAACACCCGACATATCTCAATAAGCGACGTGTCCAGATCTGAGAAAAGATACTTTGAATATGCTAATTCCCAATAAATTTCCCATATTAGAATCGTGTTGAGACTGCAGGCAGCAGGCAAGCATGTGTTAACAAGAATGGAGTTCTTCCAGGAATCTCCTTAGTGACGACTGTTGTACCTGCACTTGATACGATCTGTGATAATCACATCATGTACCACCATTGATCTCTGACTATTGGAAGCTGGGAAACCAACTTCAAGCCCTGTCTGTGTTAAACTCATGGTCTTGAAGATTGGGTGCTGAATGAAACCGGAACTTTTGATCTATGGCTTTCTGATATGAGCTAAAGCCGAGGGAGAAAATCGTTCTATGCTTATTGGCCCTTGAGTTGTCCCACCTGAAGAACTACTGTACTGCGAGTAGCCTGAGTGCCGAATTGCAAAATTTCTTTGATGAGTACTTGTGTGGAAGGTTTAGTGGAAGGTACAATTCCTTTTACGATTTATCTTTTAGTAAAAGATACGATTTACCTTTTAGTGGAAGGTGGCCACTATGTAGAGATATTGCATCAGTTAATTGATTAACTAGTTTCAATTAATAAATGTTAAATTAAAATTAGACTAGTTAATATAATTAATTTAATTAATTTAATTAATTGTAATTAATTCATTACAAATTTTAGTATTTATTAAGTTTAATTTAATAAACTGGGACAAGTGTATTTAACTTTAAAATATAATAAATATCATATTGTGAGACCTTACAATACTTGTTTTAAGACTTTCTTTCTATTAATCTAATTTAAATTAGTGATTGATATTGAAAAAAAATTGCTAAAGTCAATCATTAAATTTACACATAGACTTGTCACTAAGTTAAAAAATTAATTTTGAGTGGACGAAAGTAATCACTATCCTCCAATTTAAAAATGTAGATTGAGTCAAACCAGTTTATGCATATACCATAATAAAGTAAGTGAGTAGACTTTGTCCTCAAAATTTTCAATTAATTTGTCCTCATAAAAATTTTTAATTTTTCTCATCAAATAAGGGTAAAAGTTATTGGTTAGGACAACTTAATTCGTTTGAAGGCCTTCATATATTTACAGGTAATAAGAGATTAAAATAATAAAATTATTAAAATTTGATTAAATTTAATTTAAGTTCTTGGTTTTATTCATGTTTATTATTTATAAATTATTAATTGTGTTATCACCTCCTTAAAACTGTTTTTAATTTCATGTATTTTTATTTTTCTCTTTAAACTTTTGGTTTAAATGTGTTACATCCAAAATGTTAAATGCATGATCAATAGAAAAGCTGATATAAAATTGTTTTCCTACGGATGGATAAGTGTTTTAATATAAAAATAAATTTTCTTATTAGTAAATATTTTATTTATAATTATTAACAAATTTTTTGTACTCTTTTTAATTATACAAGATGACACTAGAAATTTCAAGAATAAGAAAAGCTGCATGATTATTAGTTTAGATAATAAAACAGCTTGTATATTATAATAAAATAAAAAGGAGTGATGAGTTATTCATATGAATATCCACAATAAAAAATTTATGTTAAGCAATCGTATGTTAAAACTATTCTTACTCAAATTATAAGAATATAATTTATCGTTCAAATATGATATATTAATGAATAATTAACATTATAAAAAAAGTCCTAGTCTGAAGGGCAACAGTGTATCTTTGTCTTTTTCCATCATGATATCATATGGCACCATGCAAACCTCTATTGTAATACTTGTAAATGGTTGAATGTTGTTAGTGTTGTATATTTATATCCATGATTACATAATAGTCTGTTGCAAGATTTTTCTCAAAGGCACCATGAATAAAACTTAACTTTTAATATGCTGCTAAAAAAATATTTAAATACTTATTTGTGTTTTAAGGACAAAGACATACTTGAATCTTAAATTCAAAGCATATGCTTACATATTTTAATCATTATTAGAAAGAGCAGATTATCTCTTTATATAATAATAGCACCATTAATAAGAATACTGTAAATTGTATGACTCTGAGAACACCATGGCCAATTACTTGTCGTGATAATAAAAATTGCTCTTCTTTATTAAAAATTGATCGAGACAACCCCATACCTACCATAATATACTTGTCCTTTATCATAGCCTTCCACTTTATTCCTGCCTCTTGGTTTTTAACATGTATCCATTGAGTTGAAGGTGGATGTTCCTTTTATTAAAGAAATAACTACTTCATCCCAATGTTAATAATGTAGAAGATAGAACTTTTGTGAAGCATTAGAAAAAAAGTTCAAAACTTGCCTTTGGAAACTAGCTTATTCATAATATATCTCCTGCATGGCGAATGTTCTCATGAAATAAATAATATTATATTTTATAAAGCATAATATTATCAAATTTGAAATAACTTACCTCAAGATGTCTTTGTCATCTTGCATTTTGCAACACGAACGCCACAAATTGCAAGAACTAAATCATATTAAATTATTACTTTGGCAAACCCTTAGTTGTCAATCCATAGTTCACTTCAATTCCATACAAAAAATTTGATTCAGCTCTTCCACAACGATATCTAAAAACTATATCAAGCATGTCCACATTGGCATTTAAACCTTTAGAAGGTACATACGTTAAAAGGAAGAATAAAATCTTTCTTTCTTAACAAAGCTTTTCTTACCACCATTACAGATAATTAAATTCTAGGCAATTATGTTGCATTGCCTGCCTAAAATCCATCAATATGTATCAAAAAGGTAAGATTTTGCATGTCTGATTTGGGTCCAGATAAAAGTGTTTTGGCAAATGTTGACATGTGACACTAAAACTGCCATTTTGCAAAAGGGTTTCGAAATTAAAAACAACACTCAAAAAGTGGATGACAATATATATATATTTAAATATACACACACACACATATACATACCTACAACGATATCTTGGATTGTAGTGCTTGACACTCCATAGGCCATGCATGCATAACATTCTTGCATGTGTATATATAGCTGGCAAACTCCATTGTCTATCATGCCTAAAAAAGTCTTGAAATCTCCTCCATTTTGATCTATGCTAAAATTCATGTAAAATTTGTGGCATTTTAATCTTTGCCTTGTTAATCTAAGTAGCCTTATCTCTCCATGCTGTTAAATAAGACCAACAAACACCAATATTGCATGCTAATGCCTTAGCCTTAAAGCAATGGGTATATACATAAAGGATACACCTTCCTTTTTGCTAGTGCCACAAGTTAGACAATCTTCAAAATTTGTTTTTGTTATAGTCACTTCATTATCCAAAATTTGTGTACCTATGAAGAGGACTGACGTTGTAATGTGTTGTCTCTTTGTGATAACAGATGAAATACCTAAACATAATATTTGAAGAAAAACATAATATTATACCTTTCTAATGTGTTCAAACCTAGCTGCTTATGAAACCCTTCATTATTTTTGTAGATGTGGGTATTGTAATGCTACCTACTTTCCTAGTCCAATGTTATAACCTTGCTATTGCTACACTAAGCAATCTTCATTATTTGCGCCCTTCTTATAGCCACTAAAGAGAATTTTCATAATCAAATATAATTTGTAGGATGACAAACTTCAATAATACATTAGTACTATGACGTGCTTTATCGTGTTGGCCCTCATTTGGAATGTCTTCTACATTCTCTTCTTCAGGCGTAATATTATGTTCTTTTCCCCATTGTTACCTTCAAAGTTCACATTTTCTGCTTCATATACACGAGTCCCTCTTGTCTCCCTTGTATTCTCATCTTCTTACAGCTAGGCACTTGTACTTACAATTGGTACTACAACATCCTCTTGCATTTGATCATGCATATTCAATGGTTGTATCAATTCTTTTTGCACATCCCTACTAGTTGTTGTTGCAGTATGTGACATAGTTTGCATTTGTAAATCCATGCCCCATTCATAACTCTGCATCTCTGCAATGTGTTGCATTGAAGTAATTCTGTTCTCATATAATCAAATGTTGTAGATGCAAACACTGCTTTATAACTACGACAATCACACAAGACTCGACAAGCAGGAGGCATTGTGCACTATAGGTAGGTTTCATTCATAAGGTGGTAGAAATACTATTTGTTTTTCATATAACAATTTATAACAACCAAACAAAATATAATGTTTTAATATATTATACCATAATATGTTTTTAAAAATAAAACACACTTGAAAGTAGCCACGTAGCAAAATCTGAGCCATATGATAGGTGTCATCTTAAGATGTTCTAGATACCAAACCTTCTCAAGCACCTCTTATTGTCATGTTAAATCCATCTTGTATCTAACATATCACTCTTTATGTTGACTGTTTAAACAAAACCTCTAAGATGTTAAAAAATTAAGCAGCGTGTCTGATCCATTCTGAGTTGTTTCATTGAAAGTTTTAGATTATATACAACTTCAGTAGTAATCATTATAATTATTTTTGACGATCAACTGATCATTTTCTAAAGATTTTTCATTTGACTTGAGCATTGACTTATTTTGACCTGCACATAGTTTAAGAACATAATAGTTGCAGTAGTATTTTTTATCGATAATCCTTGAGTTGACATTGATCATGTCCAGTAGAATAATAGGTAGTTTAAAAACATAAAGGAGGCCACAACCTTAATTGACTTACCAAGCTTGGAGGTAATGAAATCCCGCATTCCTTTATTTTAAACGGTGGTGAGTTGCAATCTCTGATGGAAGCAACCATGGATGCTTTGAGGAAGCTGCCCTCTACACCAAGAGCTTGGAATGCCTCTGGAAGATCTTCAAGGGCAAATGGGACGAGTTTTGAGATGTCATGGGTAAGAATGTCACGAAAGATGGGACAAAGTTGCCATGTAAGTGTGGGAAAGAGATATCCTCTCCAGTACTAACAGCCTCCTCACGAAAGAACCTTGTCTTGTGGCAAGTGGTTCACTGGAGGGTCGTCCATCTGTTTTGGCGTTCATGAGTCGACAATGGTAAGGTTGACTGCTGCATTGACCAAGGCTAGTATCTCCACACACTATGGATATCTGCATAGTTGATCCAGGCCAGCATGGGCCAAACCATTCGTTGCAATCTTTGCCTTGATAGACCCAACTTGCTATACTGAGAGCTTGGTAACGTGGACAAGCACTTCATTTGGCACACCTCATTCAGTGTCAAGGTGAACTGCAAGACAAGCAGCAAAGAGCAAGGAACACTATCAAAATGCTGAAAGAAGTAGACATTTGGAAGGGAAGTGATGAGTGCTATGTGTACCTCCAGAGCACCTTATTATTGGCAGTGGTAAGCGGACAAACCATGAAGCTCGAACGAAACATACAATGGAGCACATTGATAGCGGCCAAGCCGCCGGAACAGTATTCGCGAAAGAACAGCCACTTGACTCAGTGTTTGCTTCAAGATAACAAGGGCAGCCGTTCAAAGTTTGCCGTTTACACTAGATCACTTGTGTCCAATAGAGAGTGTGTCGGTTACTTCGTGATACTATTCCAAATTTTGGCAATGATAAGAACACAGTGGCAAATGGACAAAGGAATCCGCCACACATGACCACATCAATATACAAGACTAGTGTTTCAAGTATAAGTTAAGGTTCTTTGTATAACGACATTGTAAACTTTGTCCAAAGTCAGACAATAGTCATGCTGAATAAGAGGATGATGAGCATTGTCCTTGGTTTATGTAATATGATCACTGTACACTCTTATCTCTTTTCAAGAGTCTTGTCTTCAAACAAACCATTATAAACTTGGTCCAACTACAACACCAATCAACATTACAGGCACCAACTCGAGTTGCAGCATGGGCACCTCCCCACATTTAGCCTATATCCCAACCTGCTTTCCAAACCGTTGCCTCGTCTCGTTCATCCTATCCTTGGATAAGACCATGCGTATCGCAGCTGGCGCACATCAACTTGGCAAGCGTGTAAATGCCACCGTCTTGAAGGAGCTCGTAGAGGCAGGCCACGGGCTCGAAGCTCTCGGGAATGAACTTGAACACCCAGATGAAATCCAACACAATGACAGCCCCCAATGCGAAGCACCTTTGCGGATGCTCACTAAAGAGCCTGTCCATGGTGTACATGAGCCCCCCAACTGCAGGTGAATCCTGGTACCTGTCCCTGCTACCATGAGGCACCAGATCATCTTCCCCGACTGGTTGTAGAACTTGAAAGCTGCAGAGTAGTTCGCATGTGATGCCACCGGCATCTCCATCTCCATCCTGTGGTAGCGAATGGGAAGAAATCCCCACATTTCCTCCAGCAGCGCCTTGTAAGCTGAGAAGCTGGCATGCTCTGGGTCCTGCATTACCTTGGGCAGCAATGCGGCAAGCTTGGCCCTTTTCTGTTCTTCGCCTTCGCCTAGTGAAACAGGATCCAGAAATCCTTGGATGACATAAGCGGTCTCTCGAGATTGCTTATCTTCCCTGCATCGAAGGTACAAATCCCCAGGATACACATCCAAACAGACAGAGTCTACACACCAATCAAACAAACATCAGTTTCGATCGCATAGAGCACGGCACTTACATTCGGGAAGCAGCCCGTGTGACACTAGGGCTTTTGACAAGAAGCTTGGAAGAGGGCGACCAATGTGGCGACGAACCTCCTCTGGTTCGCCCAGGACACGCTCGATGTCCTCGCCAGTGCGGATGCCGTTGCCGCTCAAAATTTGCATAGCCAGCCGCTTCTCGCGCTCGTTCTTGACGATAGCATCCACTATCTCTTCCACGGGCCGCCGCTTGAGCCCCGCCATCCCCCCTAAACCCTATGTTTAACCCTAATATAACAAGTATGATATTATTATTTTATTAAGTTAAATAACTCTTCTCCCATTTTATTAAATTACTCACAACACATTAAATATACTAAAAAGATAAAAAACTCAGATATCAAGGTTAAGATTTATATATATAAAGGAAAAGGTATTTTCTAGTTATATTTGGACTATCCTATAAAGGATTTAACCAGACCATAAATATCTCTAGTAACTTTTAGAATATACCATGGTTAACCTTTATAATTACCTTACATTATCCTTCTCGTAAGAAAAATTTTTCAATTGTAAAACATGAGCAACCAAAGGTGTTTTGCAAGACTCAACATCTTACACATGGTAAACTTGAGGGCTAACTTGACGAAGAATCTTATAAGGACTGAACCATTTCCGCAAGAAACCTGAAGTGAGTCCTTTTTATGGAGTTTCAGAAAATGCACAAGAACAAGGTCACGGTAGCTGATAACGAGAATTATAATCCTATTGTTGTTGAATTTGTGCCCGACTTAAATGTTCATTGAAGTAGCATGCAGTAAAGGAAGAACTCAATCTAAGTAAGTTGTTCAATATCGAGCTTTAACATACTTAAGTTTGTGAGAAGCCAAACCAACTTCTGAAGCATTCGAGGGTCTCACCCATACAATGCTTTGAATGGAAAACATGCCAATGAAACTTTAAATGCCAATGTTGTATGTAAATTCTAAGTATCGCAAATACCAATTCCAATCATTCTGATAGGATTTACATACTTAGAAATCATACCTTTAAAAGTCCAATTCAAACTCTCGACTAACCCATCTGTTTGTGAATGAAAGGGAAATGTGAAAGATTGTTGAATTCCCATCCGTGAAGTCAAAACCTTCAAAACTTCAACAATAAAGGCAAGTCCATTATCTGATAAAATCCATTCTGGACATGAATGGCGCAAAATTACTTGAGTAAGTAGAAAATCAGCAACACTATGGGCCGTGGCATCTGGTAAAGCTCTAACTCCACCCAACATGTCAGATAATTTGTTAAAACCACAACATATCGGTTACCTGCAGCTGAAGGTGGAAAAGGACCAATTAAATCTCATGTTACAAGTTCAAATGGCCATTCCACCTATATAAATTCTAAAGCACCAGTTGATCATGAAGAGTTTCGAGTCTGACACAATGAATATCTTTGTACGTATTGGATCACATCTTGTCGCATATTAGGCTAGTAAAAAGAATGTTGTAAGCTGTCCAAAGTTCTTCGATAACAAAATGTCCACCAAAAAGTGGTGAATCATGATATGTTGCAAGATACTTAGGAACAAAAGTGTTGGAATTGCCAACATAGTGAAGTCGTAACATCTGTGCCAATAAAATAAAACACATTGTCATGCATGTGAAATTGTGCCACAAATGAAGAAAAACAAGAGTTGGATGGTTAAGAAGGATTGGTTAGTGCTAAACGAATAAGTTGAATCTAAGCATTTATTTCATGAGCCTTTGAGACCTTTGCAAGAGATGGAATTGTAAGATCCAACTGATTGGCCATAATTGCACAAGCCCTAAAAAGAGCATCCGCATCCACCATACTATCTCCGGGACGATGTTTGACCTCAAAGTTACACATCTAGAGCCGAAGTGCCCATCTGGCAATTGTCCGAGCAACTTCTTGTTCTTCAGTAAGGTAGAAACAACTGCATAATCACACTCCAAAAGTGTATGAGATCCATGGAGATATACATGAAGACGCTCAAAAGCCCACACTACAACTAAGCACTCAAGATCTGAAGCACAATAATTGTGTTCAGGGTCTTGCAATGCCCTACTCACATATGCAATGGGATGTCGAACATACTCATCACATACTCAGTCTGCATTAGGACTCCACCAATACTTACGGAAGAAACATCTGTTCGTAGTATGAAAGGACGAGAAAAATCTGAATAATGAAGTACCGGGAGGGATGTCAAATACTTTCGTAACTTACAAAAAGAATCTTCACAATCGTCAGTCCACACAAAAGGAACATTCTCATGCAACAAAGCTCGCAAAGGAGCATTGACATCAGTCAAACAATGTATAAATTGTCATAAATATGTTACCTTACCAAGAAATTGTTGTAAAGACCATACATCCGTTGGACGAGGAAATTTTGTCACAACCTTCACCTTTGGATGGATCCACACATAACCCCTCCCGAGAAACCATGTACCCTAAATACGTAGTTTCAATTGTGCCAAAACACACTTAGGTTTCTTCAACTTGAGCCCATACTCCGTAAACGATCAAACACACGAGCTACTTCTTTGAAATGATCTTCCTAAGATCCCTGAGTATGAACCAGAATGTCATTCAAGTACTTTGCAATTATCTCTAGAAAACTCATCATTAAAAACTTCATCCATCATGCACTGAAATGTGGTAGGAACTGACACTAAACATAACAAAGAACTCATATAAACCAAAAGGAGTTCAGAATGCTGTTTTGGGAACGTTTTCAA
The DNA here is from genome assembly GCA_003024785.1 of Selaginella tamariscina. Taxonomy (NCBI): domain Eukaryota; kingdom Viridiplantae; phylum Streptophyta; class Lycopodiopsida; order Selaginellales; family Selaginellaceae; genus Selaginella; species Selaginella tamariscina. Next base: position 255,921 of record PUQB01000332.1, on the reverse strand, counting down.
GGAGCCATAGGAATTTGCCAATAACCTAAAGCAAGATTCAATTTAGTAAATCAACGACTTTTATCTAATTGATCTAACAAATCCTGTGTGTTTGGTAAAGAATAGTTATCTGGTTCTGTAATAGCATTTACGGGACAGTAATCCACCATGAACCGCTTAGATCCATTAGGTTTATCCACCAAATGGTTAAAGAAACTTCTCACAACGTGTCTGACTATCCTCCTATAAAGGATTTAGTCAAATCATAAATATCTCTAATAACTTCTAGAATATACCATGGTTAACCTTTGTAATTACCTTACATCATTGAATTCTTTAATAGTTACTAATACTTATCTAATGAATTAATTATAATTAATTTAAAATTTGTAAATTTAATATTTATTAATGGAAACTAGTTAATCAATTAGCTGATGAACTAACTAATAATTAATCAATCACCAAATTAAATAGTCACAAATTACCTATAAGGCTATAATTGTAGTAATTATTTAGTACATATTAATTCACTTAATATAAATGTTTAGCATTATTTATTATTATTTAATAGTAATTATTTAAGCTATACAATTCATTCATCATATATAATATTTAATTAACCTAAACCTCACTAAATGCTAATATAAACTAATTTAACAGGAAATTATCTCAAATGTATCTTACCCGTTGATTTCAAGAACATGTTAATATATACTAGCATATACCTCAAATATAGTAAGAATATTCACTATTCCCACAGATTTTTTAAAGAAAAAGAAGTCAATTACACATAGGCCAAGTTTTAAATATATTTTAAATTATTTTCATACGACAGATTCAGGAAACATAACCAGGCATATTCTGAGGCATATTCCTCTTCATGATTCTTAACAATAGGAGTAAGGACTTAATCCGGCTATTGTGCGCCTGGTGCTCAATCTTTCACCACAGGTCCCCACAAAACATTTTCCGTCTTCAAAAACGTGGAGCTGGTTTGCATCTCTACATATGATGCACCTGTTTTCCAGTTTGGTTATAGCAGTGGCAGCATGGCAATCTTCACAAATTGTTAACGAACTACAAGGTAAAACTTTTACCAAAAAAACAAAGATTTAGTTTTTAAAAATGTTTTTTACTCTAAAAATGACAAAATTAGGGATTTACATTTTCCGGCACAACACACAACAAACAAATACTAGATGTATATATATATAACTGACATATACATTATTGTGTATACACATTTACATATATGAATGTGCAAAACGTTCTATAGTCGTATAAAAGTGAGAAATTCGGACACACACACACACATACAAATAGACAAACATACATACAGACACACACACCACACATATATTATGATTGAGCAAAGTGCTTTATACATAAGTTTGAAATATGTGATATTGCCTCGTATATATACATATATACACTTGTGAGAGCTTGGAATATAGAAATGTGTATATCCCATTAGTCCAAAAACCCTAACTTATATACAAGAGCGAGTGGTCTAGATTAAAATCAATTCGACGGTTATCAAAACTCACTATGCTAATAATAGTATCTTACATCATTATCTCATTTCGGAAGGATGTAAGCTGGTTAGGGTTCTTTAGTAGATGGGCCCGGATCTAGAGGAACATCATGAGGAGACACTGGTGGATTTGTATACGGCACAACTTATTTCCATTGCACGTGTACAATCTTCGAAGAATCAAGTTGAATGTTGTGTCGAACCTCATAAACTTATGGCCCTACTTGCCATAGCACTTGATACAGTCCTTTCCACTAAGCCTCTTAGCTAAACCACGTACCGTAAGCTTAGGAAAACAAACCAATACCAGTTCATCAACCTTCTACTCTACAAGAGAACGATGATGCAAGTTTTAGCGTTGTTATTGTCTTACTTATATGCTGCTCAAGTGTTCTATTAACTCCGCACGAACTAATGAAAGAATGCTCATTAGATACCGATCCCATGACCTAGCATCAGTAGCTCATGGTAACCGAGAAGGCATACCCAACTCCATCGGCAACACCAGGTCATGACCATACAAGAGCTTATATGGAGAAGTATCAACGAAACTTTGTACTTTAGTGACATAAGCATATTGAAGAAATGGTAGATAATCATCTCAATTCAAATGTTGAAAGTTCACTATTTTGTGATTTCCCCTTGAAAGTTCTGATGAGCCGTTCCACCAAACCATCTGTCTGAGGATGATAAGCACTTGTGAAAGTGTGGCATATCCCCAGTCAAGATGTCAAGACATGAAATGCATTGGCCATAAATGCAGGTCCATTGTTTGAGAGAATTCACTCCGAACAAGAATGCTGAAACACAACCCATTTAAGGAAAAACTAACCAACAACAAAAGTAGTCGCACTAGCAAGTGCACCAATTTCTACCAACGAGTTAAGTAGTCAAAAGCAATAATAACGTACTTGTTACTAGCATTCGACCGGGGGAAAAGGTCTCATTAAATCAAACGCCACCAACTCAAACGGACGGCGAAACTGCAATTGACTTCAACCATCCTTCCGAAGTACATAGGGGAGTATTACAAGCTTAGCACCACATACAACTATGCACATACTGAATCACATCGCAACTTTGGCCAATAGAAAGATTTGTGTAGCTTCTCCATTACACGACAATGTCTCATGTGCCCGTCGAAAATAGGAGAGTCATGGTAAACATGAAGAAAGTGGAATGAAGAACCGGAGGTAATACCAACCGCAAATGATCATCTGGATCAATTCCTACAAAATAAAGAAGGTCGTCCTAAAGACGATATTGTGAATGTAAATGCTTGAAAGGCAAGTCATCAGCAAGTGATGCAGGATATTCAAATCCATACGAAGTCTTCGAATCCACGTCTCAACCTTTTGAACTTCTTGATCTCATTCAAAGACGGCAAATCTAACTCTGCATTTTGTAGACACTGAATGTCAAGCATAGCAATTGCTGATGGTACAGAATCTTTGTCCAAAAAATCCATTGATGCTAGAACAATTGGCTTCTCAGGGGTAGAAGAGAAGAGAGAAGATGGAAGAGGAGCTCAAGAAAGAGCATCAGCATTAGCCATGGAACTCCCTGGGCAATGAACAACCTCAAAGTCGTAAATTTAAAATTTCAAAGCTCACTGAGCAGTACGACCAATCAAATTCTTTCGCTTCAACAATGAAATGACTGCTGCATGATCCTCTCTAACAACGTCCATGAACCATGCAAGTAGGCATGGAGCTTCTTTAAAACCCAAACTGCTGCTAGACACTCCTTTTTCTATCGTGGAGTAATTCACTCTACTAACTATAACGTACGGCTAATGTACGTAATGGGATGTCATTGGCTAGGGACACTCGTACTCTCCTACATCAATACGCCCCTGAGACCAATGTCAAAAGCATTTATGTGCAAGATGAAAGGATGAGTGTAATCAAGGTACTCCAAATCTGGAGGAGTTGTCAACAAATATATAAATGCCTGCTTGCAAATCTTAAACCAAACAAAAGAAGTCATTAACAACTTCAGCAACACCCACAACGGTGCAATACGATTTGAAAGATGATCCATAAAATGGCCTAGATATTGTACCTTACAAAGAAAGTGTTGCACATCGTTCACACACTTCGGTGTAGACTGTAACAAGTTTGTTAGGATCGACTTGTAAACCTTTACATGAAATGCGATAATTAAGATAAGTGGTGTCCTTGGATCCAAAACACACACTTAGATGGCTTCAGCTTCAAACCAACTTCCCGTAGCCAATCCAAAACCTTGCATACATCACCGACATGTTCCTCCCATGTTCCATCCAAATGATTAAAACATCGTTGATGAAGTTGGCAGTCACCTCCAACATATCGCAGAGAACCTCGTCCATCATACGCTAGAAAGTCACTAGAGCATTGCTTAAACTGAAAGGCATTACCAAGAACTCGTACAGGTCAAATGGTCAAGTCTTGGGAATGTCCATGTCAGACATCAAAACTCCAAAGGCGAGATCTAACTTGGTGAACCAACGGCTCCGCCCTAGTCGATCCAAAAGATCTATAGTATGAGGAAGTGGATACACATTTGAAATGGTTACATCATTTAATGGGCGATAATCGATACAGAATCGAACGCTCCCATCCGGCTTCAATCACAAGATGAGGTTCGCATGGCCAAAGATTTCAAGATTTTCAGATAACACCCTTCTCCAACATCTCCTTACATTCGCTTGTAAGATCTTGAGCTCCTTTGGTGACCAACATCGAATAGGTACCTTGATTGGCTTAGCATCCCTAGTTTGAATAGGGTGGCATGTCACAATCTTGGCCCAGATGAAACAATGGACGAAGTGGAATAAAAGTAAGAAGAATGGACGAAAAACAAAGGAGAGTCAAATAGGGGGGAGACTTTTCAAAATCACACTTGGCATGATTACGAGTCAACCAATTCCTACCAAGAATAAGGTGAAAAACTTGACTTGGCACCACTGGCAAAGATTGAAGCTCAAGTTCATGATCATCCACACAAACAACAATGTTAGCTTCATCCCGCGAACAAGCATGAATGTGTCTGTTGCCATACAGAATGAAGACTAGTTCTACCGCATGATGCAAATGAAGGCTACAACATATAGCAACAGATTGAAAATATAGGACAAACTCGAACCTGTATCACCAACACTGAAAGGAAAACAAGATGTGGCATGTGATTAAATCGAGCTTGAAAAATAAAGACCGAATAAAGTGGTGCCAAGTGAACCCCTTGATGATACTCCCGAAAGAAAGACGGGGTCACTAATTTATTTACACGAGGACCCCCTCTACTCGTGTGATTCGTTGTTTCCTGGAAGAATCCATTGCATCAAGACCTTTCACTACATTGGTGCCAATCGAACGTTGTGGACTCCAATCGGGAAACCTCTGACAGCAATGATACGTGTGTCCAACCTCATCACACACCAAACAATGAATTGCACATCCATGTTCTCATCCACGGCCAACATTGTGCTGGTACACAAGCAACAACAACATCAACCTCCATTGGAGCAGGACCATCCCCAACATGAAATGGAATGAGAGAACATGAAGATGCAAGTGGGAGAGGTGATGACTCATATCGTCGTGCTAGCCTCAAAGCATCATCAAGAGTCATTGGAGCTAGTGCATGCACAAGCCCCACTAGGTCTTGACAAAGTGCTGGCCACAACATACCTAACTTGATGCGTTCTGACATGTTAGTCTCTAGACGCAGCAAAAGGCTTTGAAAATGAACACTAAACTACATTACTGACTCAGATGGCTCCTTAAAAATACAATGCAATTGCTGAAAGCATTGTCACAGTCGTCCACATGTCCAAATGCATGTTTGAAGATCTTTAGAAGAATACTCCAATCCCCACGAGTTGCAACGTTTAGACCATTGTACCATTGCAACGCCGTCCATTAGAGACAAGTAGGAAACTCACACAAACACTAAGCACCATCCCATGAATGATATGTGGTGACCACGATGAAGTGGTCAAACCATTGGTACACATCATCCCCAGGACATCCGCAAAAGAAATCCAGTCAGATGCGAGGTTTGTAACAGGAACAGGAGGAGGAGTACCATGGGCTGTGAGTGATTGTTTAGTTACATCTGCATGGTATCCAACAACTACATGAGTAGTTGCTCCACAAACATAAAGATTTACCTGTTGTGCATCCATAGACGAAAAAAGAAGAAAGGACAAAATCTACAAGGAAAGAATAGATCTAAACAATGGAAAGCTAAATCTTAAGAAGATAAAGAAGATCTACAAAGAAGACACTAATCTGAGCACTCCATAGGGACAATTAAAGATGCCCCTCACTTCCACCAATGTGAGAGCTCGGAATATAGAAATGTGTATATCCTATTAGTCAAAAATTCTTACTTATACACATGAGCGAGTGGTCCAGATTAAAATTAATCTGATGGCTATCTAAACCCACTACACTAATAATAGTATTTGCATATGCAGTCGTACACATGGATCTTACACACTTAGATTTAATAGAAATTTATCATACCATTGTAGATCTAGCAATGGATCTTTGAAATCCATGAACGGTGTTAGCCAATATGTGAAAGCCACCCCATTACACTCGCTTACACACACCACTAAGAAATACAAATTCTAACCCTAAACTAATATTATATATTCGTCGTCAGGGACTCTGCATGCTAGATGTGAATGAATTCAAGTGGTCTTATGGTCACCAGGACACTAAAGTCAATGTTCAGAGCTGGGAGTTTGACCATTGCTTTGGGATGTATAGAAATGTATGGTGGTGGCCTTTACTAGGACACCGCAAAGGTTCATGTATTGGTGGACTAGAGTTCCCTTTGGAGAGAGAGAGAGAGTTTGGGAGGGGCGATTGTAGCTAGCACAAACATAAAGAAATATATATATTGTGGCTTAGAAGTACAAGGTGGCTCTCCCCTAGGGACCAATGGTCAAGACCTCTATCTGTTGGCAAGAGCAAGATACAAGAAGAAGATGAACTTGAAGGACCCCAACCCACTACTTGCTTGCCTACTTATATAGTGAGTTGAGTGTACTTGGCTGTAGGCCCAGGTGGCGCTCTCTCACTGATTTGCCTCCATAGGACTAGGTCTTGGCTTATTGCCTTAATGCACCTCCCTCACGTGTGCCGTCCTTAGTACCTTGGTAGTTGATCCAAAATAATTGAATCTAGCCTACTATTAGTGCCACCTAACACCCTTTAATGTCAACTCATACCTTCTGTTTGGTGGTCACTGTAGGTTGCCTGCTCCACTGTTTAGCCTCCCTTTGGGGCCACCAAACCTTTGATGATGGACAAACTACCATCACCAAATGCCTAGACTTATCTACTAGCTTGTACTCAGGCCATGTACTCTTCATCCTTGTCCCACACCATAATGCTTGCGGTAAGTGGCGGCTTCCTTCTTCACCATGGCCAACTTGAGCTCCAGCAACTTAGTGGCCCCCTATAGTTTGGCTACATTACCTACCTCATGCTCCTGGGTTTATGCAAGTTGGGCCTCTAGTTCCTTGATCCGCTCTTGCACATGTAGCTCCTCTTCCTTGATCGTGGTTTGCTGCTCTTGATTGTGCTCATACTCCTCTAGTTCCTTGATTGTGGTTTATAGCTAGTCCAGCTTGGCCTCAGCTACTTGGATGCACTCCTCCTTGTTATCTTGCTGAGGTGGGACTATTTGTGAAGCCTCAGGAACTTGGTAAGGAAAATTTGTCAGCCAACATCCCACACCCACATTTGAACAAGGACAAGAATATGCCTTGCTTAGCTATGAGTGTTACTCTTAGCTTAACATGGAAAAGGAGGCTGAAGATAAGCCTCTATCATTGACCTTTGGAATGTGCAGTCCGATAAAACCTCTTAGGCATGGATTTGCTAACGTTAAAAGTAAGCTACCTCAAAGGTGGGATGTACCCCTATTGTTTGGAAGTTGAGGTGGCACAATAAGGGATTGTGCCTTGACGATAAAAGCTAGAGTTTACATTGATAAAAAAGTAACTCAATCATGAACCCAAGAACCCTCACTATTACATAAACTACTACATAAACTACCTTATTTATGTGATAGAACCCCCTTGCCCCTCCCTCATAATTGTGTAAGTGGGTTGGCACGGAATGCCAACCCCTTAGTTAAATGAGATGAGTTTTCACCTAACCTAACTCCTACCCCTAAACCCTACTCGAGGGGTTAGGATTTAGGGCGTGGGTTAAGGAAACCCTAGGGGTGTTCCTAACCCTATTTGCATGCCAAACTCATTTGGTCTAACCAAAAACCTAATTGAGACATTAAAATTGGGGGAGACTTTTCTAGAAGGTAAGTTTTACTTTTGCTTAGAATTTCCTACAATATCTTATACACAAAATAAAAAATCTATTTCTATTGAACATAAATGTATGTGTATTTGCATTGTTATGTATGTATATATGTGTGTCTTGCATTTTGCATATTAAACATAGATTGTTATTATTTTGTTTAACATTACTTTAGCAAACATACACATACACCTTATATATACAACACTTATTTTGAAAATGAGTTATGGGTTTATGCTTAATGGATTAGTTTTTCTTGTATTTTGCATATGTATACATACAACTAAGAGTTAAGCAATATGTATTCATAGACGAGTAGATTTGGTTGTGGATGTGTATTTGCATTGTTACGTATGTATATGTTTATATGAAAGATAACGTCTTAATTAATTCATTCATAGTGGTATAAATATATTATGTGTATACACAATCTTAGTATACACAAACAATATATGTATTTCTATTGCAAGAAATGACTTATTGTACACAAATCAGACTTAGAATATTCCTAAGGGAATCTTAAAATATACTTAAGTAATATCAATATTCATATAGAATCTAGAATATTCTTGAAATCTTATATTGAGCTTCAATAGGATAAATCATGTTTGAAGCCTTGTTGCCCTTCCTAGCCAATTATAGGTTCTTTTTTGCCCTTCAAGACCACATGCATGATTTATCCTACCAAAAGCCCATGAGGGCAATAAGGCTTCAGTGGGATAAATCCTGTCAAATTCATCATGCCCTCCATTGCAAATGGTAGGATTTATCTTACCAAAGCCTTATTGTCATGGGCATATGGCGGGATTTTATCCTTGCAACTTGTTGCCTTCCAAAGCCCTAGGGGTTTACATTTATGTCAGCGTTTTTACCTGGTGCCAAAAAGGCAGCTTGCCAGGTGCCAACCCTGGAATCCCCTCTCTTGGAAACCCCACGGAACCTGGTAAAGTAACCCGTATTAGGAACCCAAGCCTTAGGAACTCAAACCCCTAACTGACTAAGTCCACGAACGAGACTCACCTTGTGAATCAGGATACACGGACTAGCCGAGCTTTAGGTGTCGTTCCTAGCTTGGCGTGGTTGAGGCGGCCGGAGCAAGGCCTCAACCACTAGTTTGCGGAACGTGAACTCGGGCAATGTCTTTGAGCTTGCGGCAGGTTTTCGGACCAAGGAATCTGACTAACTCCTTGGAAGTGACGTGCCCCTATCTCAAAGGCAAGATCCTGCCAACGATAAGGATAGTCTAACCCTAGGGTGGGTTGTACCCCTGTCGTGTGGAAGTTTGGGCGGCACAACGGAGGGTTGCACCTTGACGACACAAGCTTAGCTTGCACCGGTAGGAGGTTAACGAGCTCTCTTTTGAACCCAGGAAGCCTCACTACATATACTCTACCTTATTTATGTGACGGACCCCCCCCCCCTGTTTACCTAATGAGTAAGTGGGCTGGCACGGAAATGCCAGCCCTTAGAGAAAATGGTTGTCCTAACCTAATCCTAAACCTAACCCCTAGGGGGGGGTTTAGGACGTGGGGTTAGGGCAACCCTAGGGTTAGGTCAACCCTAGGGGTGTCCCTAACCCTTATTTTGACAAGCTATAATTTGCAAGAACCCTAACCTGGAACGTCAAAATGGGGGAGGGTTCTCTAAATGGAAGTGCTAGCTTCGCCTAGAGTTTTTGCAAATACCTAAACACCGGCCGGACCATCACTAGATACCCAAGTGCACTATGCGTGCCTGTTTCTTCTACATCTAGGGTTCGTCACATAATCCAGTAGGTAACAACAGTCAAACCCCAAAGTAAAGGGTCGAGTCATAGTAAAAACTATGACACACTCCCCGCCTTTGAAAATGTCAACGTCCTCGTTGACGTCTAACTCCAAGACTAGACTAGGTTAGGAAAAATTAACTGAAAACTAACGCTAATCACTCTATGCGGAGTCAGCAAAAAGTTCACAAGTTTTATTACCCCCCTTGCATTACGCGAAGCCAAATACTTCAGAACCGTCGTTCACTGAGTGAGAACTCAGCTGCCGGAGGTACCACCTGCGACAAGAAGTCATTTGGAGACCTTTTGCACGTCTGCAAAGTCTGTCACCCGACACAGACAACAAGTTAGTTAATTTCTTTTAGTTAACTAGAATTTATATCGGAGGCCTCTAGTTAATGTTGTCTGTCGGCCCCTAGGTTAAGAAGAAATAACTTTATTCCTTAATTAGTTTGAGACCTTGCCTCAAACTCATTCACCAACTCCATCGCGTTTTGTAGATTCTCCAATGGTTCCCATGTCGATTCGCACCGGATAGCCTTTCCATTTGACGAGATACTCAAACTTACGTTTTCGCGGTCCATAAACCTTCCTTTTGCCCAATATGGATTCGACTTCGTACTCCGTACCTTCATGAACCAGCTCAGGGGGCGGACGTAAGTTTTCATATCTTTGCGGATGTTTCTCATCTTTGTGGAATGGCTCGAGCAAATTGACATGAAACACATTGTGTATTGTTCCCAACTCTGGAGGAAGATCCAACTCATAAGCCACTTTCCCTACTTGCTTCACCACCTTGTATGGACCTATGTAGTGCGATAGAAACTTCCTCGAAAGAGTCATTGGAACCTTCAGGTTTTTGGTACTCAACAATACCATATCCCCAACCTGATACTCTACATGCCGATGCTTATCGTACTGCTGACGATACCTTTCCTGTGCTGCAGCCATCGCTTGACGAGCAGCTTCCCATGTTCGATACAATTGTCCCGTGAACTCTGCTACAGATGGAACTCGATTGCTATCGTCTTTCGGTAACACCATACTCTGAGGAATACCACCCTTATTCCCAGTTAACACTTCCATCGGGCTACATCCGATTGCAGTGTGCATCGAGTTATTGTAACATATCTCAGCCATATCTAAGTGTTCAGCCCAATCAAGTTGATCACCTTGAACATAGCATCTGAGATAGTCCTCGACTTGTCGGTTCACCCTCTCCGTTGACCATCGTTTGCGGATGGTAAGCGTACTGAACTTCAGCATCGTACCAAACTGCTTAAACAACGTTCCCCAAAACTTCCCTGTAAACCGAGGATCCCGATCTGAGATCATGGTTTCCGGTAGTCCGCGCACTCTTATGACTTCGTGGAAGAACAACTTGCTGCTTGAATTGCATTCACTGTCTGTACAGTTGGAATGAAATGAGCAAACTTTTGAAAACCGATTCGACTACCACCATGAGCGCGTTAAAACCCACAAGATTTTGGCAATCCCATGATAAAAGTCTAAAGTAACACTTTGAAATGGGCGCTCTGGAATCGGTATACACTGCAACTTCCAGCTCGTTTTTGCGATCGGCTCTTTACTTGTTGACATGTGGGGCATGTCTTGACATACTTGGCAACATCATTATCATACCCCCAATAGAATCCCCTTCAACAAAGCCAACGTCTTATGCCTTCCACCATGTCCTGCCAAAGGAACGTCGTGATGCTCTCTTAAAGCCTCTCCCTCCATGTCCCTTCTGGAACATAGAGTCTCTTTTCTTTATAATAAAGAACTCCATCTCGTACGCAAAATGCCTGTTTGAGTGCATCCATTCGACTTTCTATTCCTGCTGGAATATTACCATCTCTTCGTAACTGATGAACTTGTTTCCTCTTTGCCACCAGGCTCAAAGCCTCCTTAGCAAACTTGTCCTGAGGATACGCCGTCACAAATTCATCCACCAAAGTTGACATGGGTGCTGACATAATCCAAAGAGACCCTTTCCTACTGAGTGCATCAGCTACCACATTGTCCTTTCCCGCTTTATGTTTGATTTCAGGCTGAAATCGTGCCAACTTCTGCTGCCATCTAGCATACTTCGGCGATAGCTTCGGCTGCGTTTCAAAATACCTTAGAGTTACACTATCTGTCCAAACCACAGCCATGACTTGGAAGATAATGACGCCAATACTCCAAGGAAGCAACAATAGCATACATCTCCTTTTCGTGAGTAGGCCATCGAGTTTGCGCGGCATCTAACTTTTCGAGAAAAAGGACACTGGATGTCCTTTTTGTTGCAATACACCACCAATTGCAAAGTCGGAAGCGTCACATTCTACTTCAAAGGGATCTTCAAAGATGGGCAACTGCAAAACTGGCTCAGAAGAGATAGCCTCTTTGAGTTTGACGAAACGCATTGGCACTCTGGAGTCCAATGCCATGGAATGTTTTTCGTAAGATCTGTCAATGGGGCCGCTATTTCGAGTAACCCTTTATGAATCTTCGGTAATACCCTGTCAGACCAAGAAATGATCTAACTTCATGCATCTTTTAAAGTCATCCACTCAGTAATAGCTTGAATTTTCTTTGGGTCCATGGCAACCTCCCCACCTGAGATCAAGTGTCCCAAGAAATCTATCTTGGTTTGACCAAATGCGCACTTGCTTTCTTTAGCATACAACTGGTTCTCTCTCAACCTCTGAAACACTTTTTCTAAGTGTTCCACATGTTCTTCAATTGTCGAACTGAAAATCAGAATGTCATCAATATACACCACTACGAACTCGTCTAGATAGTCTCTAAACACATCATCCATCATTGTGCAAAAAGTTGCTGGAGCACAACAAACCCGAATGGCAAGACTAGAAACTCAAATGATCCATAACGCGTTCGAAAAGCGGTCTTCTCAATGTCATTCTCTGCTACCCGAATCTGATGGTACCCCGATCTCAAGTCTATTCTTGAAAAATACTTTGCTTTCGATAGCCTATCAAATAAGTCGTCCACTCGTGGAAGAGGATACTTATTTTTGATAGTTATCGCGTTAGCGCTCGATAGTCCACACACATTCGCATCGTACCATCCTTTTTCATTACAACAAGATAGGTGCACCATACGGCGATCGACTAGGTCGAATGTGTCCTCGACCAATCAATTTGTCAGCTGTCTCTTCAATTCTACTAACTCTTGAGGATTCAACCGATATGGGGCTCTTGCCGGTGGAGACGAACCTGGCAAAATCTCTATCTGTGTCCACAACTCGTGGAGGTAACTCGGCGGCAAGTCTTCTGGCAACACATCTTAAACATGTTCAAGACTTCCAAAATAGGTTCAGGAACAGATTCTTGACCATCTCCTATTTTGACTTCACCAGTATCCAAAACCATTGCAAGAAACACACGTTCCCGATGTCTAACTGCCTTACGCAACTGAGTTAAGGTAAGGAACATAGGATTCCAATCCTTATCAGTTAGCGTTTCCATTTTGAGCGTGGTCTTTCTAATGTCCTCTTTATCTGCTGCAAGCGTGATTCGATTTGTCTGAACCCCTCATTTCGATTACATGTTTATGGAACCATTCCATACCCAAAACAAAGTCAAACCCCGTCATATTCAAGACAACTAAGTCTAGCTTAGCCTTCCAATCTTTGATTTGGATAGGAACTGCCTTGCTATATTCATTAGTATTTTGAGAACCTTTGCCAAAATTGATCTTTATTTCACACATCTTTATTACATCCAAATTCAATCAACGAGCTAGACTAGTCGATATGAAGTTGTATGTTGCTTCAGTATCGATCATCATTCGACTCGGTCCCTCGTATCCTTTCTGTCAAATATAGCAAAGGGTCAGTTTTGTCTTGAATAGTGAATAAGGTAGGTTTGTGTCTGGCACAACATTACCTCTTCTGACTCATCTTCCGGATCTTCAAGCGTTTCTGGTTCAGCAACTTCCTCTTTTACCATCGCCTTGAAATGTCCTAATTGTTATGAGGGTGCCTGACACTCTTTAGCAAAATGACCAGGCTTGTTACAATTATAACATTTCACAACCCCACCTGCGAAACGCGGGGGAGCAGACTTTGGAGCTGATCCTTTAGCTTGTGAAAGAGGTGGTAACACCAATGGTTTCCGAAATTCGGTGGGTCTTGATGTGTCAAAAACTTGTAATTGCCAACAAAGAGACTTGCACTTCGAATTGATGGCGATCGATCTGGTCGCCTATCAAACCTTTTGAACCCAGACTTTGGAGAAAACTTCCTTGATTTAGGTTTTGCTTCCTCCCCTTTGTACAAGTCTTTTAACGACATGCCATAAGGAACCTTTTTGAGCTACCTCTTGAATTCCCGATAGTTTATTGGCTTGTACCTTAAGATTTCTCTTCACGTCTTTCTCGTTCAAACTAGCCATGAAGCAACTTCGAGCTTCATCATCGCTCATATTTAGCACCAATCACCGTACACTTTCCAAATCGATAAATGTGGTCCATAGGACTTCCCCGAACTGCATGTTGACAAAGTGCTAGGTCAAGCACGCAATCGCAAATTGAGATCATCTAGCATATACTGCTTTTTGATCTCCTTTTTCATATGTTTCCAGCTGTTCGATATCCACGTTCACCTTCAACAATTCGCCACCAAGTCTTAGCTCTTCTTTAAGAAATTGCTTAGCACATGCAACCTTTTCTATCCTTCTCATGGAAGCAGCCTCGAAATAGCTTTCCATATCATACAACCAGTCATCCAAAACCTTGTAATCCTTTAAACCCATGAAATTCAAAGGTTTTACCGGTTTGAATTTACTAAGACCTCCACCACCTACTTTCGTCGAAGAATCTGATTCAGAGGAACCTAACTCTGAGTCATGCTTCTTCTTCTTTTTCCGTGTGTCTGGTGTGGAACATCTGGCATTGCAGTATTCGTCGAAATTCAAACGGCAACATTATCGATTCGGTCATTCAATCCCAAAACATCCCCTCGAAGTTCGTTTAGGGCATCCATTATTATTTCTCGCCAACCAGGTCGTTGTCTAACTCTAGGGGGTCGACCTGGATCAGCCTCATCCATCTCCTCATTTTGAGCCTCTGCGACAGCCCTCTCTGCCTCAGGCTCTGGTTGCTTTCTCTTCGCATCATATTGAACCCTAGTGTTAACACTCGGAGAATATATGCAAGTTGTAATTAAAATGGGCATGGCTATAGTCCCATTTCCTAATAATTAGCAATTTTAGCTATTTAATTAGGCATTTTCTAATATTAAAGAATATTCTTTAGAATATATGTTTGAAAATAGAATATTCTTTAGAATATTCTATTTTGTATTCTACCCTTTAATAAATTATGCATTCATTGAAAAAAAATTAATAACATTATAAAAGTAGAAGGTATTAAATTATATAATATATTGCCTAATATAACAATTAAGGAAGAGCATAAGAGGTACATTATATAAATATTGATGTTGTTATTAAAATATTAATATTTAAATATAACATTATTAATTAAAAATTTGTAGTAGTAATAATAATATATATAAAATCCTATAATAATATAGTCAATCTTCCATATCATTTATTAAATTTATATAGTTAAGTAAACAATTTGGTACTATTATTAAAGAGTTTATAATAATATGAATATTAAATATATGATATTTTATAATTTTGTAATTGCTTTAAGCTTCAGAAAACATACATTCCCTTGCAATTTTGTTAATCGTGACTTTATCAACGCTTCTTGACATCCACCCATATCGAATGGATTTAACATTTATAAAACATGCTGGGTCTTTTTGATTGGGAGACCATGTTTTCTCTAGGCATCCATTATATCTTTCGCTCTCCTTCTCGTGTCGCCTTTTTGTGGTTTGAACCATGCAACCTTAACAATACTATTTTTGTGATTACTTCAGGTGTGTCGATAATTTGACCCATCCAAATAGGCTGATTATATGACACATCTGGAGTAATGAGAACCATCATTAGTTTTTGAAGATCCTGGCAGCAATCAAAGTATGCTTTAGGTTTTTGGTTCCTTTGTCCAACAAAGTGTGGGGTTGCACTTCCACATCACTACTGGCTTCTATGTCGTCTATGCTCAGTGATGTCATTTCAATCTCTCTCGCCACCTTGATTTAGGCCAAAAAGGGTGTTGCAATTCTGTACTTGTGACAGTAGGCCCTTCCAACTCTCGAACAACAGTCTCCCAATAGTCAACCACATGCTTATATAGTTCTGAGTAACCAGTTGCCTTATCAGAATTCTTTAGCATCAATTTTTGAACCCATGCACATATTTTTTTGATGCCATCAATAATAACCTCTTGTTCCTTGAGCTAGGCACTCAATGGAATAGGGTCTGGTTGTCCTTCTGGGAGAAGTGGCTTTCCATTCTCTCCACTTTTGAAGAGCATTAACCCCTCTTCGGTAACCACTCCTGCTCTGATGGCCATAACTTGTACTGCATAATAGGTATACCATCTCGTATGGAAAAAGAATTGTAGCGGCACAAGGTGACCAACTAAAGAATCACTCCCCTCTTTTATATACTCCTTGAGAAATTTTTGAAGTCTGACACCTCAATCACAAGCAAAGCACAACTTTTTTTGGAGATGCAATTTTCAAAAAGATTCATCATATGCGGTAAGGTAAGTGCACTTGTCCTTTTTGTAGAGTTGGAGACCTTGCTGAAGAACGCATCAATATCTTCATGAGTGTGACCAACCATAAGAAAACTGAGCGTGATTGTTTCAAACAACACCTTTGGCAACAAGCATTGACAAGTATGCTAGCACATATCTAGAAAATAAAAGTAAGTATGAGCTTGAGAAACCCTTAAGTAAAATGATTTACCTATTTTTGTTCTCGCCTGCACAATTATCCATCTGTAAAAGCAAATGACGAGGAAGCTTATTTGATGTTGAGGACACATGTACACTATTTGAGCTAGATCCCTCCACTGAACCTGAACTCCTCAATAGGGCCATCTGTTTTTTGTGCAGGTTGCTGACAATGCCTCTCATATTCCCAAGTAACCTCAAGTGCAGACGTGTTCATGAGAGCATTATGTAAAGGTTGAAGGTGTTGTTTCTTCACTTTGAGATCACTGATAGGACTTGTCTGTGAGTGGGCTTCAAGGTTTCTGAAACACATGGCCAACGACCCAATAGTGAAATTGGAGTTGCTAGACCAATGTGGAAGTGAAAAGTGTCCATATGATTCACAACCGTGTCCATGTGTTAGCACACCTGTCAATGAAATTGGAAGTTTCATGACATTTCCAAGGCACTTTGGTGTTGCAACGAGCTTTGGAATGCTGGTCTTTGAATGATCCATCTTGTCATGGATCAAGCACAGGTACTCTGATGGGTGTGACACAGAAAGCATCGGTGTGCATAGTACTGAGACCGGCAAGTTTGTTGCGCAATCATGTGGGCCTCCATCTTCTTTTGAATGGTAGTGATCTCCACCAAGGTTTTTGCACAAGCCTCTGCAGCCTTCAATGATGTACAAGTGTCACACTTGGAAAAGCTAGAGTGTTTTGCAATCTCCACATCCTTAAAATGAGTATTCCATATGTTGTTGAAGTTACCAGTGCAGATTGCTTGCAGCCCCATCAAGCTGAGGCACTTGTTCACATGTTCACACAGCTTCAATTGAGTGTAGATTGAAGGCAAAACTTTGAGATTTTCCCTGACCCTACATTTGTGGTTCGGCATTTGTGAGGCATCCTGTCTGCATTTGCTTCCACAAAAGCCTTGAGTATGCCATAATGTGAGAGCGGGTTTTGACCAAGCCAGTGTTCCCATGTACTGAGGTTTGCGCTCCATCTAACCACTCATCCCTCCAACGGTAGAACGTGGTCTTTGGGATCCCATATATACTGTACCAAGCTTTGAAGCAGATGGTCACCTTATTAAATACCATGGATGTACTTTGATAACCTGTGTCCGAAGCCATTCCATCAATACACCCAGTTAGTGCAAGCATATACAAACTCATGCCTTTGCTTTTGGGTGAGCGTACGAAAGACATGTCTACATTGGGTAATTTCATTCCGGTCTGCCATCTGACAACACTTCTTCTTGTAGTAGTCAATCGTGGAAATGCTCATAACACTTTCGGAAGATGTAGGATCCATCTTCATCCTCTTGCTGAAACATGTAGGGGAAGATCTGCAACCATGAATCGCCTTTTCTTTTAATAGGACCAATGCAAGGAACCTCTTCAAATATGAGTTATTTTTCCGGGTTGTTATTATTGAAATCCAACCTAGAATATGTTGAACCATCTTGCCGTCTTAATTCAGATGTTCGCCACCTCATGAGGGATCCAGGATGCAAAGTGCCATTAGGTGAAACCTCTGTCACAACTACACCACGAAGTCGGACCCTAGTTTCTCTTCTGACACTGCTTCCATTGGATTTATAGCTGTGATGATGCCTCTCCCAACCTCAATCTCAGAAGAAAGAGAATCACCTCATCCATCACAGCAGGCAAGCCATCATCTGGAAAACTCGTGCTAATGTTTGTTTGTGACTCTGTATATTCTGTGTCAGCCTTGACTTCATCCAAATTCCACAATACAGGAGAACCCTCCTCAAATTCCATTTCAGGAACCTCAACATGCTTGAAAATGGTGTTCACCCATACGTACACACAAGATCCTTGGGCAATATTATGACATGATGCATTATCATCTCGAACTTCCACAATTCCAGTGCCAAACTATCCGTTGTTCCGAAGAAGACATATTTTATCTCCAGTATTATACATATTTCTACACATAAATAATTGTGTTATTTATGATATCTGTTTATGCAATATTTGTAAGAAATCATAACTGCAGTTGCTTAATAATATGCATGTGCAATAATGTGTACACACCATGCATGATCTATAATATGTACTGATTTACAATATTATGTAATATGTATAATGTATATCTGTGTATAACACTCACTCCTCTCATACATAAACACCATGCATGATCCATCCTAACCCTAAACCCTAAACCCTACATTGAATTTTACACATGTAATATGTATATGTCTGTGTGTATACACGTGTGTATGTATATGTGTGTACTAATATATCCAATGTGTATGAATTTAATTTGTTAACACTCTCACTCTTCTCTCATACATACACCATGCATATCCATGTAAATATGTACTGTCTCTCTTTCTCAAACATACACACCATGCATGATCCATAATATGTATTGTCACTCTTCTCTCATACATACACACCAACATGATCATGTACTATGTGTGTATATATGTATCCGCTGCATGTGAAACTTTAACACTCTCATGGACATACACGTGTTAAACCCTTGCCATGATATTTATTCTTGGGGTGTATGTGATACACCCACGCACACGCACACGCTGATAATATAATAAAAAGAATATTCGTTTAAGGCGAATCTATAGTTTATTCTTTTTAGGGTTTAAGTATATCTTAGAAGGAATATTCAATTTAGGGTTAATATATATTCTATTCCTTTTAGGGGTTTAAGTATATTCCTAGGGTTTGTAAGGCGGCGGCAGCGGCGGCGTGGAAATCTCCTTATCTCTCTCACACAAGTGAGATCCCTCTTCTCTCTCTCTCACACGCACACTCCTCTGAGTTTTATTTATTTATTTTTATTCACATATATATTTATATATGTGTGTATCTTAATAATATAATTTAGATCTCTATCTCTCGCACACACACGCACATTCGTATACATATATACACACAGATATATATATATATATATATATATATATAATATATATATATATTATATATATATATCTCCTTCTCTCTCTCTCTTCTCTATAGATCTCTATCTCTTGCACACACAACGCACACTCGTACCACACACACACACACACACACACACACACACACACACACACACATATATATATATATATATATTCCTTCTCTCTCTCTTCTCTATAGATCTCTATCTTTCCGCACACACGCACACTCGTATACATATACACACACAGATATATAAATACATATACACACACACAGATATATATATATATATATATATATATATATATTCTATTTATTTATCTATATATGTGTGTGTGTGTGTTTGTTTATCTGTATGATTTTATTTGTTTCACACACGCATACACACGATATACATATACACATATATATATATATATATACCTATGTATACATACATATATTATTGTGTACCAGTATCTGTATAATTTTTATTTATTTATCTATCTCTCTCACACACACGCACTCTCCTGTATTACATATACATATACATATATATGTGTGTGTGTGTGTATCTGTATAATTTTATCTGATTTGACTATCTCTGGCACACACACCACTCTCCTACACACACATATACATATATATATCTGTGTGTGTGTGTGTGTAGCGGCGGGATTAATCCCGCCGCTATATGGTGAGACGTGTGTAGCGGCGGGATTAATCCCGCCGCCATTTCAGGCCTGAGTGAAGGGCCTAGGCGGCAGGATTAATCCCTCCGCCTACGCATGCCTTGCGCGGAATCGAGCGGGATTTATCCCGCCGCCATTGGCCTACCTGAAGGGCCTGGGCGGCGAGATTAAATCCAGCCGAATTCCGCACAGGGCATTGGCGTCTGGCGGGATTAATCCTGCCGACTAGGCCCGAGTGAAGGGCCTGGGCGGCGGGATTAATCCCGCCGCCTACGCATGTCCTGCGGCGAATCGGGCGGGATTTATTCCGCCACCATTGGCCTGCCTGAAGGGCCTAGGCGGCGGGATTAATCCCGCCGAATTCTGCATAGGGCACTGGCGTCCGGTGGGATTAATCTCGCCGCCTACGCATGCCCTGCGCGGAATCGGGCGGGATTTATCCCGCCGCCATTGGCCTGCTTGAAGGGCCTGGGCGGCGGGATTAATCCGCCGAATTCCGCACAGGGCATTGGCGTCTAGCGGGATTAATCCCGCCGACTAAGGCCCGAGTGAAGGGCCTGGGCGGCGGATTAATCCTGCCGCCTACGCATGCCCTGTGCAGAATCGGGCGAGATTTATCCCGCCGCCATTGGCCTGCCTGAAGGGCTTGGGCGGCGGGATTAATCCGCCAAATTCTGCACAGGGCATTGGCGTCCGGCGGGATTAATCCTGCCGCCTACGCATGCCTGCACGGAATCGGGCGGGATTTATCCCGCCGCCATTGGCCTGCCTGAAGGGCTTGGGCGGCGGGATTAATCCCGCCAAATTCTGCCAGGGCATTGGCGTCCGGCGGGATTAATCCTGCCGCCTACGCATGCCTGCACGGAATCGGGCGGGATTTATCCGCCGCCATTGGCCTGCCTAAAGGGCCTAGGCGGCGGGATTAATCCTGCCGGATTCCGCACAGGGCATTGGCGTCCGGCGGGATTAATCCTGCCGCCTTGCGCAGAACCTGGCGGGATTAATCCCGCCGCCCCGGCCCTTCACTCAGGCCCTAGGCGGCGGGATTAATCCTCCCGATTCCGCGCAAGGCATTGGCGTCCAGCGGGATTAATCCCGCCGCCTAGGGCCCAAGTGAAGGGTCGGGGCGGCGGGATTAATCCTGCTGCCCTGCGCGAAATCCCGCTGCCAAAGGCCTGCCTAAAAGGGCCTAGGTGGCGGGATTAAATCCCACCCGATTTTGAGCAAGGAATTGGCGTCCGGCGGGATTAATCTCGCCGAGCCTTCAATGCCTGTTGGAGGAATGAATCCCGCCACCCTTCCTTTTTTTCTCCATTGATGAGTCGGACCAATCCCAAACGTTTCTGTCTGAGACGTAGAAGGTTTACAACATACCAATGGAGAGAATGGGAAGGGTGGGGAAATTCATTTAACCATCCCTTACATGGTGGGCGAGATTAATCCCGCCTCCTTTCTGGAGTCACTGAAGGGGTGTCCAAATAAATCCTGCCCAGTTCTCTCTAAGACCGAGAAGGGTGGCAGGATTAATTCCGCACTCCGTTCAAGGCCTCCAGAAGGTGGCGAGATTAATCCCGCCGCACCTTCCATGTGAATATATATGTGTATTAGTATATATAAGTTGCATATCTCATTTTATTTACTTTTATCATCTTATCATAATATTTCGAGTAAAAGCTAGGAATCTATGTAAAACTGTCCAGAGCTCACATTTGTGGTGGTTCTAAAACGAAATGTTATCTTTCTTTTGCACTAGCACAAATGTGAGCTTTGGACAGTTAATTACGTCTACTTCTCTCTGTGTATTATTTTTGTATATTCGGGTTTATACAAGTGTGTGTGCGTTTTTATATGATTTGTATTTATAGTGTATTATTTTGCAGAAGGACGATTTAATAAACAAGGAGATCGAGTCATTAGTATGGAGTCGTCGTCAAATTCTGGGTAAGAATTAAAATAAAATCTGTTATACTCGGATATGTACTTGAACTAATCATTTTTGTATTTCAGATGTGGAATTGAGGTGACATTAAAGACGAGAGCAGGAGAAGAGATGGGCAGGGGGATTCTGGAATCAACTTGGCCATTTTCAAACTAAACGGGAAGCGCATTGGAACAACCATGGTTGCTGTCAAACTAACCTCTGTCACATCGCATGGACAAGCAAAACAATGGAAAGTGGGTGTGCTAGTCAAGCATCCGAAAGCATGCTGTGAACCCAGATTGAACGATGCTCGACACATATGCCTTGTTCCATCCAATGTCACGTTCTCGGATCCAGAGGTCGCCAGTTACAACATTAATTTCGGGTGGTTTTGTCGACTTGTGGATAATGACGTTCACGTGTTCACTAATGATGTTGACCTTGGAGTTCTTCTTCAACTCAACGAAAGCCCATCTATGGAGGGGATCCATCTGGATGTCTACTTCGAAGATCTTCAGACTCATCGAGTAGGTGTATTGTCAGGAGATATTGCTTCACAATACAGAAAATCACAAGTGGAGCAATCGTCCCTCTTCACATTGAAGAAGAACACAGCGACATCATAAGGAGATTGAGAGGGTGGCTTGGTCTCAGGTTCTTTACAGATCACGTTCAATTTGCTTAAATTTCGGGAGCTGGAAGAGTGTGCCGAGAACTTAGAACAGCATCAATCGGGGATCACACATGTTGATTCGGATCGTAGAAGAAAATCATTAGTCGTTTTGTCAGCTGCACCTGTGGCGTCCATGCTGCAATAAGCCACAAGGAAATGATGTTGGATGATAGGATTTACCAGTGTAGGGTTAAGTATTGCAGCGTCAACCCAAACTTCAATTACAGGCCACTCAACCAGGAACGTGTAGCTGAGCTCATGGAGAAGATGAAGGACGACAATTCTTACACCGTTCCACATAATGCTGTTTTGTGCGCATACTACGAGAGAAACAAAGGCGCTGACAAAGTGTGGATCACAACACCGGAACAAATGAGGAAGTTCAGACGGAGAATAGAAAATCAGTAAGTACTACATCATTAGTGGCCAGCACACAATAACGGCAGCCCAACGACTTCTCGACGAACACAACAAAGGAACGATGGCAACAAAACTTTCCGAGCATACCCGTGAGAAGCTGACGAAAAGATCGGCGTTTTTAGCGAAGCCGAATCTCACAATCGAGCAGTACCATAAGTTATCGGCGGAATGGGACGCTGCAGACACCAACCACTACAACAGCAAAATATGGGAGAAGTTCAAACACACGCGAGCCGTGTGGGAATCTCTTCAGCGACCACAAAGAGCTACCGCAGGGAATACACAATCTGCGGACGGGTAAGCAAATTGTTTGGGCGGGATTTATCTCGCCGGTATATTAATCTGTCTTTTTTCTCAGAGAGTTGAAGAAATTGTAGCAGTTGATTTTGCCCAGGTGGGCGGGAAGGAAACATCCTTTTTGATGATGTTGATTTCTTGTCCCGAGGATAGGATCTTTGCCAAATGGTTGGGGATTATGGAATCCTTTGCAAAAGGAACACTGAAGAAGAAGCAGACAAGTGAAGGGAGCCCTCAGAGAAGTCTGCAAAGAAACCCAGTAAGACGCCGAAGGCTAAGTCTGTTCAATCTATAAAGGATGTAGACAACGATTTCAAGCTCACATGGTTGAAGCCTTTAAATGGAACAACGATGGAGGAGATGGAAGTCTTGGCTGATTTGGTGATTGATGGCAAATTACAGATTAACAACAGCAGCCCACCTCTCCTTTTCATCTCAAGGCAATGGAGTTGAAGACGGTCAGGCACTTTCAAGGAGTGGTTGGGAATACACTGCCACAAACTGGGTTGGATTTCGGCTTCAACATACGAAGAGGTCAGCAAATATTTGCATGTGACAAAGATGATATGCTTGTCGAATGGGTGAATCAATCGGAAGATCTGGGCAAGAATCTATTGCACGCCAACGCCAAAAAGGAGAACATTGCGATGACGCCTTCTCTTATGGCAGTCCTTCAGCAGCGGAGAACCGAGTTGAACCTTATAAAGGAGGATGCTACGAATCACGACAAGCCCTACAGATGTTTGTTGTTGGATTNTCTCCGTCTGGTTCCTAACACCGTGCCATCAGTTTTGTACCTAAAGTGCCTCCCTTATTCGGCACTTCGTCCCATCGCTCGTCCGCACTGGTGGATGTCCTCGCCAGCTGGCCGTGTGACAATGTCGGGCCACAGTTAACCAATAGTCGATCTTTCCTATGAAAAGTGAACGCCCTGGCTCACCCTGTTGTCTTTCCGAAGATGGTGCCTACGTGGCAGCCTACCTCAGGGCATAATCAGGGAATAGAAGGAAAATGGATATAATATTGCCCCGTTTTACGTGCTCACGCATGTGGTTCACTCTCGTGAACCATGTGACCCTGTGAGTTGGCCATCGTGTGGGACTAGGGTCCCTGCTCTCCCATTGAGTGCCCCTTCCCTCGGTTCTTAACGCCGCTATTTTTGGCCGTGCCTTCGCCCCGAAGGCTTGTGGGGTTTACCTCTCTCTCTCATTTCCCCCAAGAAGAGGTTCTTGTCGGGTGAATGTATGGCTTGAGGTGGTTGTCCGTTAACCTTCTATTGTAACGGCTGCCCATTAGCCCCCAGTAGAATCATGCCATTGTCAAAAGTTTTTAGCACTTCATATAGTCCTTACCATCTTGGCCGGAATTTGCCTTTCCGGAGTGCTTGTGGTTTTTTGAACCACCATACCCACTGTCCTGGCTTATATTCTCGGAGTTTCTTTTTCCTATCCCTATCTTGTTTGGTCTACTGTTGTTGGTTTTCTCTCATCAACTGTGCTAGGAATCGTACTTTGTCTAGTTGTTCTAGCTGCTCCAGTCTTTTCTGTGCAACCGCTGGTTCGTTCGTGATCCTGTGGTCCAGCTCATCCCGTAAGCTGGGTATGGTGAAACTCCCATGGCATGATGGCCTGTAGACCATAGGCTAGCTAGAAGGGTGTTGTTCCCATTGTAGTTTTGAACGTTGTCCGGTATGCCCATAACACCGATGGTAGCATTTCTTCCATCGCCTGGTTCCCTGGTGACCAGTACCTTGTTTGTGGACTCGGCTTGTCCATTCCCCTGTGGATAGTAGGTTGTTGACGTGCGATGCTTGATGACAAATGCGTTGACCAATTCTCGGACAGTCTCGTTGATGAAGTGGCTCCCCTAGTCTGACACCAGCTCTAGTGGGCATCCGAACCGTGTCAAAATGTTTGTATAGATGAACCTCGTTGTCTGTCTTGCTGTTGCCTCCTTGAGTGCCTTTGCTTCTACCCATTTTGTAGCGTAGTCCGTTTCCACTACAATGTACCTGGAGTGTGTCGTGTGGGCCCTTGGGTTGATAGGCCCTACAAAGTCCAGGCCCCACTTCTCAAATGCCGCCATTCTTGCCGAGGGGTGGTAGTCCATGCCTTGGCCTGTTGTGGGTTTGCCTATTCATTGACAATTGCTACAGCTCCTCGTTACCTTGGTGGCATCCCGGAAGATTGTCGGCCACCAAAGTTTGGTTTGTAGGATCTTCCTAGCCGTTTTGTCTCCCCCAAAGTGTCCTGCCCCCGTCCCGCGTGAGCTGCCTTGACAATCTCAGAAATTTCCCAGGTCAGTGGGCATCTCTGGAGTATGTCATCCCTCCCTCGCTTGTATAGTATCTCTGATCAGCTGGAACAATAAGCACCTTTGGGCAAGGCTCTGTATATGTGTCACCGATGTGTTGGAGAGGCCATTTAACCCACTGGTGAGGTAGTGCCATATCGGTTGTTGCCACTATGGGGCCTGTTCTTGGTTCGGTGGTTCGTGGTAATGTGCCTTGTTCAATAGTTGTCCCGAAAAGGTTAGCGTCTGGTATGTTGAGCAAATCGGCGGCTTCCGCTGGTTCGCCACTCGTTATCCGGGAGAGGAGGTCTGGTGATACGTGCAGTTTACCTGCTTTATGGACTACGGTAAACTCGAACTCCTACAAGAGGAGTATCCACCGAGCCGGCCTCCCGATGAGCTGCGGTTTGTTCACGAGGTACAGCAGAGCGTGGTGATCTATGATCAGTATGAAGTGGTTACCCAGAAGGTAGTGGCGAAACTTGGATATCCCGTAGATGATGCCAGGCATTCTTTGTCAGTCACTGAGTAGTTGTGTTCGGCTGGCATCATGAGTCGATTTCCATACGCTATGGGTCGAGCATCCTCTCGTCATCCTCCTGGGACAGGACTGCACTCGCCGCTATGCTTGAGCCATCTGTTTGCAGGTGGAATGTCGGTTCCAATCCGGTGGGATGAGGATGGGCACTTCCACCAGCTGGCGCTTTATGTCTTTGAAGGCCACATGTCGGTGGGTGGTCCATTCATACGGTGCCTTCTTGGTGAGTAATTCGGTCATTGGTTGGGCCCTATCCGCATACTTCTAAATAAACTTGCGGTAGAACCTTGCTTTCCCCAGGAATCTTTGGAGTTCCGTGATGTTCTGTGGAGGTGGCATTTTGGCCAGTGCTCGTATTGAACCTGGGTCCACCGTGATGCCTTCCCTAGAACGATGTGCCCTAGTAACGTCCCCCTGGTCATGCCAAATACGCACTTTGAGGGGTTAAGAGATATCCCATATTCTTGGTAGTGCCGAAACACCCATTCCATGCATGTCACATGGTCTTGTGCTGGTCCATAAGCTGTGAAGTCATCCAGGAATGCTCGGACAAAATCTGTGAGGTTGTCTGGGAATACCCGTTGGACCAACCTCTAAAACGTGGCTGGAGCATTGCAGAGTCCGAACGGCATAACTTTGAAGGCGTAAGCACCCCAGTCCATGATGAAATGCAGTTTTGGCTTGGTCTTCCACTGCGGTCGTCACCTGGTTGTATCCATTGAAGCCGTCCATGAACGTGGCCCGCTATGTCTTCTAGGATGGCCTCTGTGAATGGGATGGGGAACATGTCCTTCTCCTTGGCGGCATTTAGCTGTCGGTAATCTATGTAGATCCTCAGCCAGCCATCCTTCTTTGGTACTATCACAATTGGTGACAGCCATTTTGGGTTCTTGATGGGGTAGACGAAGTTCGCTTCAAGCCACTTGTCAATCTCCTGTTTAGACTTTCGGGCGTAGTTTGGGTTAATGCGGTAGCATTGTTGCTGGCTGGGTTGAGTGTTGGATTTTAATTTAATTCAGTGCTAGCATAACTCCAGCGGTACTCCCCTTAGGTCGTGATAGGTCCAGGCGAATACCTCCCTGTATCTACAGAGACAGTTGGTAATCTGCTCTCCTAGCTTTTTCGATGTGAGCATTAACATTTTACTAGTTGGGGGTCTTCATCGGTGCCTATGTTAACCTGCTTGACTGCTGCTTCGGGAGTCATGTTCCACCCATACATTGGCTTGCTACGGTACTCTTCCTGGGCCAATGGGGCTACACTCCGCATTTCTTTCCACAGAACAGCACACCTCGAGATTTGAGCTTCTAGAGTGTCTGCTCCGGTTTCTAGCCAAGTCATTAGGTACATGGCGGCCGACTCCTGTACTTCCTATCAAGGATCCACCTCTCCTATGATGAATAGCTCTAGCAAATATGCTAGGATGGCCGCTTTTTTCTCATCATCCAGTCCCTCTCCCTAGTCTAGGAGATGGTATTCCTAGGGTTGGGATTTCGATGGTGGCGCCGGGACTTGTTTCACGTAACGGATATGACCCCCTCGTTGACGGAAAGTGAATCTACTGCTTTTCCCAATCATGTTGTACTTTTGTGCCCCAGAGCCACGGCCGGCCCAGGAATAAGTCGAACCCTCCTTTTGCGTGCATGTCAAGGACGACCACGTTTATCAGGAACTTGATGCTCTGGATCCTGATGCTTACCTCCCTGATGCCCTTAGGGGCCACCTTGGCTTGGTTCGCCATGCGTATGAGGAAGGGTGAGGGCTCCGGAGGCGGCATCCCCAGTTGTTGATGGAGTTTTGTGGACATGATATTTACGCCTAATCCCCATCTATGATCATGTTGTGGACTATGCGGCTTGCCACTTGGATGGGTATGGCCAATACATCATCCACAAAGTCTACCGCTGTTGTTGCGACCCTTGGGGCCACGACTGTGGGCCCGTGCAGTTCTCTAGTGAGGACTTCATAAAGCCCAAGGGATAACCGTATTAGTTCTCCTAAGGTTACCGACACTGGGTTTCTCGCACCTTCCCAGCAAGGGCCTCATCCATCCCCGTTGTTCCCTGGCTTCTATGCCCTATGCCAGCCTCATCTGTTCTATAGCCGCTTCCACCTCGGCGCGTCTTTGCTCCCACTGACCTAGTCTCCCTAGTTCGGCTGCCACTTCCTCGCTGGATTCCCCATTGTCTTCCTCCTCCAAGTCAGCTGGTTATCTCATATGTTGGGCTTTTGACCTCGTGATTGCCCCGCATTGCAGCTCGGGGGTGACATCACTACATGGTGGGCCCATGTGGTGTGAGACCTAGTGTTGCTGTGGTCGGGGCTGGTCCCTCGGCCACCCCTGTGGCCTTTGGTACATGTGCTTCCAACATGGGTTTGAGCATCGCATCCAGGGGCATCAATACAGTGGATGGTGTTCATTGCACAGCGTGCATATCAACTCCCAGCATTCCGACCGTCTGTTACTATCGTCGTACCTCAGTTAGTTTTGTTGTCGCTCCCAGGAGCGCGACCTCTGGTTGTGGTCTCCTGACTGCGATTTGTAGCGGGGTTGGCCACCACCGCAACCCCCATACCGTTGGTCCCTAGGTGATCTGCCTCCTGTCGCTCAACGACCAGGCACCGGTTTGGGGTGGCGTGCTGCTTAGGAGCTTGGTTAGCTGGTAACAATCATTTGTGTTGTGGGATCCATGGACATTACATACTTTGCAATATCTATCCTTACACGCAATGTATCCTAACTGAGCAAGAGTCGTTGTTAGGTCCTCCTGCCTTGCTACTGCCTTGAAGGTCTCCCTTCATTGTGATTGCTCATGTGCCTGCCCCTCCCTATCTCTCCTTCCAGGCCGGCTTTGGGACATCCCTTTGTCCATGGTGGTGTCGTTGGCCCCCTCGACATCTGATTTGTCCTACGTCTTCCTCTTCTGGCGTCTTTCGGCTTCCCGCTTCTCAGCCTTCTTGGCATACTAAAGTAGTTTGTTGAATGTTCGTGGTCATCTAAGCCGATCCACTTGAGGATCTCCGGCCATAGCCCCTTTCAATACTACATTTTCTCGACTGAGGCATCCCTTAGCCGGGCAATGTATCCCAGCATTCGGACTGTGTATTCGTCGACCGACTCTCCGCCTTTTGTTTCAAGCTCGTTAGCTTGTGGATCACCTCTTCCTTGCTCTTTTCCTCCCGAAAGGTATCCAAAAATGCCCTTCGTGCGGTTTTCTAGCGAGCTCCTTCATTTGCCTCATGGAATCGCATCCACCATGCATGTGCCTTCTTGTCCAGAGTGCATGCGAATGCACTCAGCTTCTTGGGGTTGTCGCCTATGCTCCTCAGTTTGCATACCTATTCGAACTTGTATATGTGTTGGTATGCGGCTCCACAGAATGTAGGTAAGGGCACTGTTATGGTGCTCTCTTGCATCCGATTGAGCGTGCAGGCTAGTAACGTAACCAGATCGATTCCCATGGCGTCCCGTTGAGCCTGAAGAGTGCTCCGATCCGGACCCTCCGCTTCGGACGTGGTGTAGTCGACGTCCCAGTATTTGCGGGTACCTTTCTCCTCCCTTGCGGCCATGCCCTCCTGTTGAGGGTGGGTGATGAGGACGGGCTCCTCCGGCTGTCCCTCGGGGGCCCCCTCCGCGGGACCAGCCTAACGGCTGGTGGCGCGACTTACCTCAATGGATGGTATTCCCTCATCTAGTGAGTGGCTTTGTAGGACCGTGCGTGGAATCCCCTCGCATCGTCTAGACATTCGTGGAATTGCATCCACCAGGTGTGTGCCTTCCAGAGTGCATGTGAAGGCACTCAGCTTCTTGTGATTGTCGATTACACTCCGAAGTTCGCACACCTGTTCGAACTTGTGTATGTGTTGGTCTGCGTCTTCCCCTTTGCTCCACGGAATGCGGGTAAGGGCACTGTTACGGTGCCCTCCTGCATCCGATTGAGTGCGCGGGCTAGTAAGGTAACCGAGTTGGTTCCCATGGCGTCTCGTTGCGCCAGAGAAGTGTTCCGATCCAGACCCTCCACTTCGTTTGCCTTGTGGAATTGCATCCTCCTACCTTGCGACCGCTCTGTAGGTCTCCCTTCGTTGGGATTGCTCGTGCTCCCTGGCCCCCTTCCGTCTCTCCTTCCGGGTCAGATTGGGAACGTCCGAGAGGTCCTCCTCATCCATGGTTGTGTTGTTGGCCCCCTCGGCGTCTGATTTGTCCTACGCTTCCCTCTCCTGTCGTCTTTCGGCTTCCTGCTTCTCAACCTTCTTGGCGTACCGGTGTCATCTAAACCTATCCACTTGCGGATCTCCGACTGCAGTCCCTTTCGGTACCACATTTTCTTGGTCAGGTCAATTGGGGAGTCTCTTAGCCGGGTGATGTACCCCAACATGCAGACTGTGTATTTGTTGACTGACTCTCCTGCAATCTGTTTCAAGCTCGTTAGCTTGTGGATCACCTCCTCTTCACTCTTTTCCTCCCGAAGGTATCTAGAAATGCCCTTCATGCGGTTTCCCAGCAAACTCCTTCGTTTGCCTCATGGAATTGCATCCATTAGGCGTGTGCCTTCTTGTCCAGAATGCATGTGAAGGCACTCAGCTTCTTGTGATTATCGATTACACTCCGAAGTTCGCACACATGTTCGAACTTGTGTACGTGTTGGTCTACGTCTTCCCCCTTCGCTCCATGGAACGCGGGTAAGGGCACTGTTACGGTGCTCTCCTGCATCCGATTGAGTGCATAGGCTAGTAAGGTAACCGGGTTGGTTCTCATGGCGTCCCGTTGCCATGAGAAGTGTTCCGATTTGGACCCTCCGCTTCGAATGTGGTGTAGTCCACGTCCATGTATTCTACGGGTACCTTTCTCCTTACTCGCAGCCCTGCCCTCCCATTGAGGGTGGGTGACGAGGACGGGCTCTTCTTGGCTGTCCCTCGGGGCCCCCTCCACAGGACCAACCCGACGGCTGGTGGCACAGCTTACCTCGGCTGGATGGTATTCCCTCCTCCAGCGAGTGGTTTTGTAAGATCGTGCGCGGAATCCCCCACAACGTATAGACGGTCGTGATCGATGGGGCGATTCCTCTTCGCCTTGAGACGGTATCCCCTCGTCTGGTGATGGTTGCGACTCTGCCATGTGCCTTGGCAGATTTCCCTCATGGGGTCAGTGCGATACTAGTTGCTCGGGCAATCTCTCCTGCCCTTGGATGAGTTCCTCTCGTCCCTTGTCTAGAGTGGCACTGTGCGGCCCCTCCTTTTGGTACCTCCTCCCAGTCTGTTAGCTCGTCAGCGTCTAGTCATCTTGCACAGGTGGTCGTCCCATGTGTACCCCGGCCTTCCGAAGCCTTGGGTTCTCATCCTAGTAACCACCCTAGCCTGCTGCATCATTCGATCGGTTGAACTCTTAGTGCAGAGGTTGCCTTGTTGGCAATCGATCCCTATGGAGGCCTTCCTGATGAGGCTCTTCCTCCTCTCTTTTCGAGCAGCCACGGCCCCCCGCATCACCCTGGTAGGTGATGACGGCCTTGGGTTTCCTACCTTATGTCTGTTGTGGCGCTGGCCACACTGGACTTCCGGCTCTCGTCCCCCGTCACTATCTGTGTTGCTTTCGCCCCTCGAGATTCCTACCTCCATCGCAGGCCTACCCTTTCTTGGGGTTGTCCTATGCGAGGTTTCCTCCTTCAGGGTACTCGTTGAACATGGGTTCTACTCTTTGGTGTGGGGGCTCATCGTGGTCGTCACTTTCACTTACGTCGAGAGGCGGAGGGCTTTCATCGTCCTGCCATCCATCCCATTCTGCATCGTAGGTTATTGTCGGGCGAAGTCGCCCATCCGGGTTGTCAGAGTTTTTACCTGGTGCCACAAAGGCGGCTTGCCAGGTGCCCCTCTCTTGGAAACCCCACGGAACCTGGTAAAGTAACCCGTATTAGGAACCCAAGCCTTAGGAAGTCAAACCCCTAGCTGACTAAGTCCACAAACGAGACTCACCTTGTGAATCAGGATACACGGACTAGCCGAGCTTTAGGTGTCGTTCCTAGCTTGGCGTGGTTGAGGCGGCCGGAGCAAGGCCTCAACCACTAGTTTTGCGGAACGTGAACTCGGGCAATGTCTTTGAGCTTGCGGCAGGTTTTCGGACCAAGGAATCTGACTAACTCCTTGGAAGTGACGTGCCCTATCTCAAAGGCAAGATCCTGCCAACGATAAGGATAGTCTAACCCTAGGGTGGGTTGTACCCCTGTCGTGTGGAAGTTTGGGCGGCACAACGAGGGTTGCACCTTGACGACACAAGCTTAGCTTGCACCGGTAGGAGGTTAACGAGCTCTCTTTTGAACCCAGGAAGCCTCACTACATATACTCTACCTTATTTATGTGACGGACCCCCCCCCCCTGTTTACCTAAGTGAGTAAGTGGGCTGGCACGGAAATGCCAGCCCTTAGAGAAAATGGTTGTCCTAACCTAATCCTAAACCTAACCCCTAGGGGGGGGTTTAGGACGTGGGGTTAGGGCAACCCTAGGGTTAGGTCAACCCTAGGGGTGTCCCTAACCCTTATTTTGACAAGCTATAATTTGCAAAGAACCCTAACCTGGAACGTCAAAACGGGGGAGGGTTCTCTAAATGGAAGTGCTAGCTTCGCCTAGAGTTTCTTGCAAATACCTAACGACACCCGGCCGGACCATCACTAGATACCCAAGTGCACTATGCGGGCCTGTTTCTTCTACATCTAGGGTTCGTCACATAATCCAGTAGGTAACAACAGTCAAACCCCAAAGTAAAGGGTCGAGTCATAGTAAAAACTATGACACACTCCCCGCCTTTGAAAATGTCAACGTCCTCGTTGACGTCTAACTCCAAGACTAGACTAGGTTAGGAAAAATTAACTGAAAACTAACGCTAATCACTCTATGCGGAGTCAGCAAAAAGTTCACAAGTTTTATTACCCCCCTTGCATTACGCGAAGCCAAATACTTCAGAACCGTCGTTCACTGAGTGAGAACTCAGCTGCCGGAGGTACCACCTGCGACAAGAAGTCATTTGGAGACCTTTTGCACGTCTGCAAAGTCTGTCACCCGACACAGACAACAAGTTAGTTAATTTCTTTTAGTTAACTAGAATTTATATCGGAGGCCTCTAGTTAATGTTGTCTGTCGGCCCCTAGGTTAAGAAGAAATAACTTTATTCCTTAATTAGTTTGAGACCTTGCCTCAAACTCATTCACCAACTCCATCGCGTTTTGTAGATTCTCCAATGGTTCCCATGTCGATTCGCACGCTGGATAGCCTTTCCATTTGACGAGATACTCAAACTTACGTTTTCGCGGTCCATAAACCTTCCTTTTGCCCAATATGGATTCGACTTCGTACTCCGTACCTTCATGAACCAGCTCAGGGGGCGGACGTAAGTTTTCATATCTTTGCGGATGTTTCTCATCTTTGTGGAATGGCTCGAGCAAATTGACATGAAACACATTGTGTATTGTTCCCAACTCTGGAGGAAGATCCAACTCATAAGCCACTTTCCCTACTTGCTTCACCACCTTGTATGGACCTATGTAGTGCGATAGAAACTTCCTCGAAAGAGTCATTGGAACCTTCAGGTTTTTGGTACTCAACAATACCATATCCCCAACCTGATACTCTACATCCCGCCGATGCTTATCGTACTGCTGACGATACCTTTCCTGTGCTGCAGCCATCGCTTGACGAGCAGCTTCCCATGTTCGATACAATTGTCCCGTGAACTCTGCTACAGATGGAACTCGATTGCTATCGTCTTTCGGTAACACCATACTCTGAGGAATACCACCCTTATTCCCAGTTAACACTTCCATCGGGCTACATCCGATTGCAGTGTGCATCGAGTTATTGTAACATATCTCAGCCATATCTAAGTGTTCAGCCCAATCAAGTTGATCACCTTGAACATAGCATCTGAGATAGTCCTCGACTTGTCGGTTCACCCTCTCCGTTTGACCATCAGTTTGTGGATGGTAAGCTGTACTGAACTTGAGCATCGTACCAAACTGCTTAAACAATGTCCCCAAAACTTCCCTGTAAACCGAGGATCCGATCTGAGATCATGGTTTCCGGTAGTCCGCGCACTCTTATGACTTCGTGGAAGAACAACTTCGCTGCTTGAATTGCATTCACTGTCTCTACAGTTGGAATGAAATGAGCAACCTTTGAAAACGATCGACTACCACCATGAGCGCATTAAAACCACAAGATTTTGGCAATCCCATGATAAAGTCCAAAGTAACACTTTGAAATGGCCGCTCTGGAATCGGTATACATGCAACTTCCCAGCTCGTTTTTGCGATCGGCTCTTTACTTGTTGACATGTGGGGCATGTCTTGACATACTTGGCAACATCATCTATCATACCCGGCCAATAGAATCCCTGTTCAACAAAGCCAACGTCTTATGCCTTCCACCATGTCCTGCCAAAGGAACATCGTGATGCTCTCTTAACAGCCTCTCCCTCCATGTCCCTTCTGGAACATAGAGTCTCTTTTCTTTATAATAAAGAACTCCATCTCGTACCGCAAAATGGCCTGTTTGAGTGCATCCATTCGACTTTCTATTCCTGCTGGAATATTACCATCTCTTCGTAATGATGAACTTGTTTCCTCTTTGCCACCAGGCTCAAAGCTCCTTGCAAACTTGTCCTGAGGATACGCCGTCACAAATTCATCCACCAAAGTTGACACGGGTGCTGACATAATCGAAGATGACCCTTTCTACTGAGTGCATCAGCTACCACATTGTCCTTTCCCGCTTATGTTTGATTTCAGGCTGAAATCGTGCCAACTTCTGCTGCCATCTAGCATACTTTGGCGATAGCTTCGGCTGCGTTTCAAAATACCTTAGAGTTACACTATCTGTCCAAACCACAGTGCCATGACTTGGAAGATAATGACGCCAATACTCCAAGGAAGCAACAATAGCATACATCTCCTTTTCGTGAGTAGGCCATCGAGTTTGCGTCGGCATCTAACTTCTTCGAGAAAAAGGACACTGGATGTCCTTTCTGTTGCAATACACCACCAATTGCAAAGTCGGAAGCGTCACATTCTACTTCAAAGGGATCTTCAAAGATGGGCAACTGCAAAACTGGCTCAGAAGAGATAGCCTCTTTGAGTTTGACGAACGCACGTTGGCACTCTGGAGTCCAATGCCATGGAATGTTTTCGTAAGATCTGTCAATGGGGCCGCTATTTCCGAGTAACCCTTTATGAATCTTCGGTAATACCCTGTCAGACCAAGAAATGATCTAACTTCATGCACATCTTTTAAAGTCATCCACTCGGTAATAGCTTGAATTTTCTTTGGGTCCATGGCAACCTCCCCACCTGAGATCAAGTGTCCCAAGAAATCTATCTTGGTTTGACCAAATGCGCACTTGCTTTCTTTAGCATACAACTGGTTCTCTCTCAACCTCTGAAACACTTTTTCTAAGTGTTCCACATGTTCTTCAATTGTCGAACTGAAAATCAGAATGTCATCAATATACACCACTACGAACTCGTCTAGATAGTCTCTAAACACATCATCCATCATTGTGCAAAAAGTTGCTGGAGCATTGCACAACCCGAATGGCAAGACTAGAAACTCAAATGATCCATAACGCGTTCGAAAAGCGGTCTTCTCAATGTCATTCTCTGCTACCGAATCTGATGGTACCCCGATCTCAAGTCTATTCTTGAAAAAATACTTTTTCTTTCGATAGCCTATCAAATAAGTCGTCCACTCGTGGAAGAGGATACTTATTTTTGATAGTTATCGCGTTCAGCGCTCGATAGTCCACACACATTCGCATCGTACCATCCTTTTTTCATTACGAACAAGATAGGTGCACCATATGGCGATCGACTAGGTCGAATGTGTCCTCGACCTATCAATTCTGTCAGCTGTCTCTTCAATTCTACTAACTCTTGAGGATTCAACCGATATGGGGCTCTTGCCGGTGGAGACGAACCTGGCAAAATCTCTATCCTGTGGTCCACAACTCGACGTGGAGGTAACTCGGGCGGCAAGTCTTCTGGCAACACATCCTTAAACATGTTCAAGACTTCCAAAATAGGTTTAGGAACAGATTCTTGACCATCTCCTATTTTGACTTCACCAGTATCCAAAACCATTGCAAGAAACACACGTTCCCGATGTCTAACTGCCTTACGCAACTGAGTTAAGGTAAGGAACATAGGATTCCAATCCTTATCAGTTAGCGTTTCCATTTTGAGCTGGTCTTTCTAATGTCTTCTTTATCTGCTGCAAGCGTGATTCGATTATCTCCGAACCCCTCATTTCGATTACATGTTTATGGAACCATTCCATACCCAAAACAAAGTCAAACCCCGTCATATTCAAGACAACTAAGTCTAGCTTAGCCTTCCAATCTTTGATTTGGACAGGAACTGCCCTTGCTATATTATTAGTATTTTGAGAACCTTTGCCAAAATTGATCTTTATTTCACACATCTTTATTACATCCAAATTCAATCGACGAGCTAGACTAGTCGATATGAAGTTGTATGTTGCTCCAGTATCGATCATCATTCGGACTCGGTCCCCTCGTATCCTTCCTGTCAAATATAGCAAAGGGTCAGTTTTGTCTTGAATAGCGAATAAGGCAGGTTGTGTCTGGCACAACATTACCTCTTCTGACTCATCTTCCGGATCTTCAAGCGTTTCTGGTTCAGCAACTTCCTCTTCTACCATCGCCTTGAAATGTCCTGATTGTTGTGAGGGTGCCGGACACTCTTTAGCAAAATGACCAGGCTTGTTACAATTATAACATTTCACGACCCCGCCTGCGGAACGCGGGGGAGCAGACTTTGGAGCCGATCCTTTGGTCTGCTGAGGAGGTGGTAACGCCAATGGTTTCCGAAATCCGGTGGGTCTTGATGTGTCCGAAAACTTGGAACTGCCAACAAAGGGACTTGCACTTCGAATTGATGGCGATTGATCTGGTCGCCTATCAAACCTTCTGAACCCAGACTTTGGAGGAAACCTCCTTGGTTTAGGTTTTGCTTCCTCCCCTTTGTACAAGTCTTCTAACGACATGCCATAAGCAACCTTTTGAGCTGCCTCTTGACATTCCCGATAGCTTGTTGGCTTGTACCTTAAGATTTCTCTTCGCGTTTTCTCATTCAAGCTAGCCATGAAGCAACTTCGAGCTTCATCATCGCTCATATTTGGCACCAATCGCCGTACACTTTCGAATCGATAAACGTGGTCCATAGGACTTCCCCGAACTCCCTGTTGACAAAGTGCCAGGTCAGCACGCAATCGCAAACCGAGATCATCCGGCATATACTGCTTTTTGATCTCCTTTTTCATGTGCTTCCAGCTGTTTCGGTATCCACGTTCACCTTCAACAATTCGCCACCAAGTCTTAGCTTCTTCTTTAAGAAACTGCTTGGCACATGCAACCTTTTCTGTCTTTCTCACGGAAGCAGCCTCGAAATAGCTTTCCATATCATACAACCAGTCATCCAAAACCTTGTAATCCTTTGAACCCATGAAATTCGAAGGCTTTACCGGTTTGAATTTACTGGGACCTCCACCACTACTTCCGTCGAAGAATCTGATTCAGAGGAACCTGACTCTGAGTCATGCTTCTTCTTCTTTTTCCGTGTGTCTGGTTGCGGAACATCTGGCACTGCGTATTCGTTGGAATCCGAACGGCAACATTATCGATTCGGTCGTTCAACCCAAACATCCCCTCGAAGTTCGTTTAGGGCATCCATCATTATTTCTCGCCAACCAGGTCGTTGTCTAACCCTAGGGGGTCGACCTGGATCAGCCTCATCCATCTCCTCATTTTGAGCCTCTGCGACAGCCCTCTCTGCCTCAGGCTCTGGTTGCTTTCTCTTGCTCATCGTATTGAACCCTAGTGTCAACACTCGGAGAATATGCTTGGAATATTCCCAATGTGAAACTGGAAACACCCTGCACAGGTTGTACACCCACACACATCAGCTTAAACTAGCATAAGACTTTCGGACATACCTAGAATCTCACGCCGACTCACTGAGCAAGTGTTCTCCGAAGTTTGACAACTCACAGGATCAAACTCTCTGCGCAGAATACAGACATGTCAACCGAAAGCAATAGAGTATATCAAGAATTTAGAGTTATCTAAACATTGAAACACCTAACTTAAGGCAGTCCTACTGACCGCAGAGAACTTGCTCCGATACCAATTGTCAGAGTTTTTACCTGGTGCCACAAAGGCGGCTTGCCAGGTGCCAACCCTGGAATCCCCTCTCTGGAAACCCCACGGAATCTGGTAAAGTAACCCGTATTAGGAACCCAAGCCTTAGGAACTCAAACCCTAACTGACTAAGTCCACGAACGAGACTCACCTTGTGAATCAGGATACACGGACTAGCCGAGCTTTAGGTGTCGTTCCTAGCTTGGCGTGGTTGAGGCGGCCGGAGCAAGGCCTCAACCACTAGTTTGCGGAACGTGAACTCGGGCAATGTTTTGAGCTTGCGGCAGGTTTTCGGACCAAGGAATCTGACTAACTCCTTGGAAGTGACGTGCCCTATCTCAAAGGCAAGATCCTGCCAACGATAAGGATAGTCTAACCCTAGGGTGGGTTGTACCCCTGTCGTGTGGAAGTTTGGGCGGCACAACGAGGGTTGCACCTTGACGACACAAGCTTAGCTTGCACCGGTAGGAGGTTAACGAGCTCTCTTTTGAACCCAGGAAGCCTCACTACATATACTCTACCTTATTTATGTGACGGACCCCCCCCCCCCTGTTTACCTAAATGAGTAAGTGGGCTGGCACGGAAATGCCAGCCCTTAGAGAAAATGGTTGTCCTAACCTAATCCTAAACCTAACCCCTAGGGGGGGGGTTTAGGACGTGGGGTTAGGGCAACCCTAGGGTTAGGTCAACCCTAGGGTGTCCCTAACCCTTATTTTGACAAGCTATAATTTGCAAGAACCCTAACCTGGAACGTCAAAACGGGGGAGGGTTCTCTAAATGGAAGTGCTAGCTTCGCCTAGAGTTTCTTGCAAATACCTAACGACACCCGGCCGGACCATCACTAGATACCCAAGTGCACTATGCGGCCTGTTTCTTCTACATCTAGGGTTCGTCACATAATCCAGTAGGTAACAACAGTCAAACCCCAAAGTAAAGGGTCGAGTCATAGTAAAAACTATGACACATAAGGTACAGTATATGTAGTGAGGCTTCTTAGATTCAAAAAGAGCTCGTTAACCTCCTACTAGTGCAAGCTAAGCTTGTGTCGTCAAGGCGCAACCCTCTATTGTGCTGCCCAAACTTTCACACGATAAGGGTACGTCCCACCTTTGAGTTAGACTATCTTTATCGCTGGTAGGATCTCACCTTTGTGACAGGGGTACGTTACTTCTAAGGAATTAGTCAAACTCCTTAGACCAAAAACCTGCTCGCAAGCTCAAAGGTGTTGCCCAAGTCCACGTTTTGTAAAACTAGTGGTTGAGGCTTTACTCCAGCCGCCTCAACCACGCCAAGCTAGGAACGACACCTATAGCTCGGCTAGTTCGTGTATCCTGATTCATAAGGTGAGTCTCATTTGTGGACTTGGTCAGTTAGGAGCTTAAGTTTTTAGGGGTTGGGCTCCTAATACATGTTACTTTACTAGATTCCGTGGGGTTTCCATAGAGGGGATTCCAAGGTTGGCACCTGGCAAGTCACCTTTGTGACACTAGGTAAAAACTCTGACACAATCTCCTATTTCTATAAAGGATTTAACTCCAATGAGACAAAGGGAGAAGGATTCTCACTTTGTGACAACTGAAGTATGGATGAGATGCTTCATAAATTCAATATGGCAAGATGTAAGGTAGTTTTGATGTTAATAGATCTTCTAGTGAAACTTATTTAAGACATGGTGTCGCATGACAATAAGGACACTAGGCACATGGAGGTAGTGCCTTATTACCATGTGGTCGACAGCCTCATCTACCTAGTTGTTTGCACAAGGCTTGAATTGGCGTATGCAATAGGCCAAGTTTCACAATTCATGGCTCATGTAGGATGCATTGGGAGGCTGTGAAATGCGTCCTTTGTTACATGCAAGGAACCACAAAGCATTTCCTTGTTTACACATGTTGCCTAATGAGGAGGTTTTCTAGCTCTAAGGATATTCGGATGTGGATTGGTTAGGAACATGAATTCTTATAATCCTCATCAGAAGCAAAATATGTAATTGCAACATCATCAGCATAGAAGACAATTTGGTTGCAAGGTTTGCCTTGAGCCATTTTTGAGGGAGCAACTGCTGACTAAGCTTTTATGTGATAACATTTGTACATGTTGTCAACTCATTAAAGGCATCACAATTTAACTCGGCATATGCAAGTACAAGTTCAATTCCTTCATGAGCAAGTGGTATGAAGTTTATTAAGTTGAGTATTGTCCATGGATGGATGGTGGCAGATATATTAACTAAGCATTGCAAGTTTAATTTCTAACTACATGTGGTGAAGTTATGACTTTGGACAACCCTAGTGAATATGGAGGAGATTTAGCTTATGGCAGTGACGGAATGCATGGCTGAACGAGTAGTGTTAAAGCTAGGTGATGTGGATTAAACATAGGGCAATTGGTGGTGTTTATTAAGAAGTAGTTGATATGTATATAATGAGCTTGTAGAAAATGTTTTAATATAAGAAAAGTTTTAAGTGGTATATTTCTTTACAATGCGCTACTTAGTGTGCAATATTATATTTTTTTAATGCTATTGCATTTTAATTAACATAAAACATGACATTATAGGAAATGTCATATTTATACCACCTCTTTAATTATCAAACTTATATTCTAACTTCGTTATAAGAATATGTAATTTATATTTCTTTGAAAAACATTATTATATTATCTTATAGTCCTTTTTACATCACACTTATCATATGATGGATAATTGAAAATGTTATTTCAAATTCGTTTTGATCTATTCTTATTAATTAATTAAAAAGACCAATTACTTGGTTGGGCCTTGTTTCTCTTATCTTTGTATTATATATAACCCTTATTTATAAGATGTAACATCCACCATACTTCCATTTAAATTTAATCCATAGTGATATATTTTTAGGATACTTAAATAACTTAGTATAGTACTACTAGAAGTATAGAAATAATAATATATAGCATGGGATCGCTCTTGTGGCCGTTAACTAAGCATTGTGTACTTAGCATGATTTAGGAGTTAGCTTTCAATATGTATTAGGTACTAAATAAATAATTTGAAAATGTTATCTTAAATTATGAAAGAATGCAAGAACTTGAGGTAAATTATAATGAATATTCATGTTGGGATGCCCCACCAAAGAATAAAGGGATGCCTCTAATATGGAATAAGTGGTAGCCTAATTACAAATGAGAAGTCGTGGGGGAAACATATAAATGAACAGTGTTATATTTTGAACAGTCTAAAGTTGAGTTGAGCTAATCCTAACCAGAAATAACATTGGTCATTGAAATAAGTCATGACCCATAAAAACTTATGTGCAAAGTTACTCTTAAACTTAAAAGAGAAGAAAGTGCATTGTGAAAGAAATCATGGAAGGCCCAACTCTGTATACAAGGTGAAAACTCAAGTTATAGTTTTAAGAAGTACTTTGACTTAAGCCTTAAAGTTCTCTTATGAGTTGACTATTTAATTAGTTAAATTACTTAACAAAAATTAATTTTTAATTCAATTTTAGGTACGACATTTACTTTACCTTACCACATGGAGGTTTCATCATGGGTATGGTAAATTATTTTGTTAGGAGCTGCCTTATGAGCTTATTAGTCTATAGTGAACATTAAATAAAACATTATTTTTATGTGGATAGTCCATGATTAAAAAAAAGTGCAAGTCTTATTAAGTAAGTAAGAATTTTGATAAGTATAATGTTGGGAGAATTAAACTAAAGGCGAGTTTTCTTCTCCCCTCGTTTCAATATCAACTTTCAAGTCCCATTCTATTAAGTATAACTTTTGGAGCATGGCCTTTTCGTACTGATTTCACCCATGTGTGGATTGACATTAACACATGGAACTTAGTCATGTTTCTTCTAATTGTTGAGAGTTTCACCTAGTCAAAGAGTGCACTTGTGAGGTGATGTTGATGGTGATGTTAGAAAAGCATGAGACATTTCATGAGTGTTTTCTTGGTTCTTGGCCCTTATCCTTATTATTTGTTTTAAATATACAACCTTCATAATTTATTTTTTAATTCAAGATTAGCTCAATTAACCATCTTAAACAAAATATATGTTATGGGATGAGGTGAGCATTGGCTCGTGTGAGCTTAACTATGTGATGACTATAAGGATTTATCCTTTTATTCTTCCTTAGTATGAAGGTTCTTATAGGAAATTCCTAGTCACCACAACTTTCTCTAAAAAAATACAATGAACATTGTACCTTAAAATTTTGTTAAAATAAAAGATGATGTTTATCTTAAAGATAAAATTAGCTTAGTCACTTTGTGTTTGCAAATTAAAGCACTTCTTATTGGCTCAATATAAAATAATAAGATAAAATGTACATTAACACTTTAGAGTACAAAACTTTTCATCAAGGATGTGTGTTCCACTTATTGCAGATTGTTGAGGTGTTATGAATCTCTTTTTTCTTATAGTAATATTTGCATAATCTACCTATAATACTCT
Organism: Selaginella tamariscina; assembly: GCA_003024785.1. Lineage (NCBI taxonomy): Eukaryota > Viridiplantae > Streptophyta > Lycopodiopsida > Selaginellales > Selaginellaceae > Selaginella > Selaginella tamariscina. Next base: position 213,125 of record PUQB01000332.1, on the reverse strand, counting down.
GTCAACCCAAGAAAACAAAAATCATATATATATATTAATATTATGGAGACCATTATGACCTTGGCTATAGCAAAAGCAAGAATTGAACGAGATAACAAGAGAAAGAGTGGTGTAAAGACTTTTTAGTTTAAACTTAATCATAAAACAAAAAAAATCATGATGTTCTTAAGGATTTGAAAAAGTAATAATTTATATATAATAATAAAGCTTATATAGTAATATATTAATAGTAATAGAGAGTTTAAATGAAATGTGTCAACATTGACCTAAGCCTTTTTACAATGTGCCACAATGTACACATAGCACAATCTAACAAGCTATGTACACATAGCACAATCTAACAAGCTATGTACACAATAAAGTGTTGAAACGTCAAAAATATATGTGAAACATCATAGATATTCTCTTAACATATTTTATGTTCTTAACATTCATATGAAGCAACTCATTTACTTTGGAGTAATAAACTCAAGGAAAGAATAGAATATCACTTGAGAAATACTAGACAATATGTGTAGGGAAAAAACCCTAAGGTAAGGGTTGTGCAACCCTAACCTTACAAATAGAAATGTGCACAAAAAACATAAAGAATTATGACTTAAGAACAGTCCTAGACCTTATCCTTTGTATTAATCCTTAAAGACTAGCCATATTACCACTATCAATCTCACAAAAAAACAACAATTAAGTATTATAATATGGTTGTTGTTGTGACTATCAATGTGACTGTTAATGTGATTGTGAGTGGTTACATTAGATATAGAAGGTGGATAGGCATTAGTAAAACCTAACTCATGACCAAGTGTAATAACCCATATAAAATTTTATTTTAAATTATCACATATTGTGCCAAAAGATTAAGAAATTAAAATTTATTATGTGCAACGACTTCTCTGTACAAAAAATTATCCAACTTATCAAGTTCATTGATACAAACTGTACAAAATATTATCTAACCTACCAATTCATTGATACAAATTATCCAAGACCATCTCTTGTAAACTACAACACACGTGAAAATGATTAGTACATGGCAAAACAAACTTGACCAAATATAAATGAAAGTATAAAAGAGCAAGACTGCTTTAAAGAGTGCTTTAGCCTTACTTTACCCTTACCTTAGGCTCTCTTTACATATTATTTTAAAGAAGATTGAGCCATGTCTTTGACTATGCATACTTAACCTTAAGCATATGTTAGAATGCAATGTGGCACAATATAACAAGTTACATACATAACAAGATCTAAATGTTGAAAATACTTGTGTACACATCATGAAATATTCCTCTAAAATTCTATTAGTATTTTATTAACCTTAACATCCACCTTAAATATGCTCCAATAAATTCTTAATATTTACATTAACATTCTCATATGAATATGTTTTTACATTAACATTACATTAGTACTAAATATGCTTTAACATATTCTTAGCAAGTTTGACAAGTTTAAACATAAACTTATACTCACAACATTACATATAAGTACTATGAATGAGTTATAATGTGAATATAATTCCATAAAAATGATGTCATTTAAGGTTTTATACTTAATGACAAATGTAAATATAAAAGTCTTTAGTAAAAATTTAAAAATTAAATTAATTTTAAGGAAGGGTGAATTTAAATCAACCTTACAACAACTAAAGTTAATATATTTATATTAAATACATTATTTATTAAGTATTACATAATGTTTTAAGTTTTAAAGAAACTTTATTACATTAACTTTTGTAACCTTTGTCACATCCAAAACAATGCTTCATATATTAAAAAGGACGATACTTGTTCGACAATGCTCTTTATAAGTTTTTTTAATTTAAACCGTCTCAAAATTTTATTAATGATGTAGGTTATTATGCTCCTTATTTTGACTCATAATTTACTGCAATCTTAAATAATTATTATGCTATTAATTAAAAATATATATATGTACTTTAAGTATAAATTACTTCCCTTCTTTGTTTGATTCATTAACTATACTTACACAACTTAACACTCATTTTAAATTAGTAGTATTACATTTATCATAATGGTTCAAACCTTGTTGTTGCTCTATGTGAGTGTGTGCAAAAACTAACCTAATATATAAGATTCATAATATAAAGACATAATAAATACAAAGTCAATATTAAAACCCTAAATTATACATGAGAATCATGTTGAATATTAAAAGTTAAAATTTTATATTGCATAGTATAATAAAATCGTAAGTACTAAAAAAATAATAATGATGCAAATATGTAATGGGAGCATGCTAATAAACACTTTAAACCATATAACAAGCACATACATAAACATAAGTTTATGCAAAAATTATCTTTAAATCATAATTGCAGAATATATTGTATAATAAACACTTAATAACAATATTGTAAAGAAAAAATTATAGGCACAAATACATAAAGAAATACAAAGATGTACATGTATGTATAAAAACATACATATGTGTAACACAAGCAAAAGCATAAGAACATGTATATTATATAAAGATGTTCATTTTCAAAACATAAGTATATATCAAAACTAATTTTAATATATAAGTTAAAGACATAATGTATTTGTTATTCATTATATGGATGTGTGTATATTTAATCATAGTTGTGGTTAATCATGTGTGAATTAAAGGAGTAATATGATTAAATATGTATGAATGATTATTTATATTATTATAGTATAAATTAAATACATAAAACTAAATGACTACCACTAATATATATGAACGATTATGTACATATCCATGTAATATAAATAAAATATGAACAAACAATTATATAATTATACATAACTTAAGAACAATCTTAACATATGACTAAATAGAAATATATATAATAATGTCATTCACAATTATAACATGATCATTTATTATAAAAAAAAGGGAGAAAAATTAAAGATTAACTTAACTAATGTAAATAAAAAAAACACATATACATTTAAACATTCATGTTGATAAAAATACATATTTAAATATAATATAATATGTTAAGTATCACACAATTAAATTAGTGAAAGATGAAAATGTGATTCAACCGTTTTAATTAAATATATGTATGTATGTATGTTCTTTTTACATTTAATGATGCTCATCATAAAGCATTAGCAATTAACTAGCATATATAATCATATAAAATAACAATCAACATTAAAATAACATAAAATAATGATTAATGTTATAAGAATATTGAAAAATGTATTTGAGATATGACATTTAATAGTAGTAAACATGTAATATTTTTATTTACTGCTTCTCTCTCTCTATATATATTGTGTGTGTGGGGGGGGGGGGTGTATAATTTGGTGGATCATAAATATAAGTAAATATGAATTATAACAAAGACATAATATAAATTTAAAATTAATTTGATAGTTGATTAGAGATAATTAAAACCATGCAATTAATAAATATTGTCAACATAATCATATTTTAAATTCTTAAATTATAATTTAAAACCCAAACATTTAATATCATTTATTAAATAAGAGTACGAAAAATATTTACATATAAGGCATTTATTATGGTGAGTATTGTATTCTACAGAGATATCAAATCAAAGCCATCTAATTTTATACTAATTTTAAATTAATAAAATTACATAAAAAATTTAATAAATTTATTTTGGAATGAATGAATTAATTTATTTTTTCTATTTTAATATAGAGTTAGATTGGATACTTGAGTATCAAATGAACAAATAATCTTATAATATTGCATATATGATTCAACCATTATTTCTTATTATAATTGATTATAATTATAAATTTTGATAAATTAAATGGTGTTATGATTAAACTAATGTAGGAAGTAGATGATTTATTTGTGGATTTACATAATTATTGAAATGATTGATAATTGTTAAATATAATTCATTTAAAATTTCATTAATAAAAAAAACTATATAATTTAGGTTACAAGATAAGAAAGATGATATTACAGCCATTAAAGAACTGTTTTGTGACATACATATAAACACGAAAATGATGGCCATGTTTAAACCTTAGATTTTTTAATTTTTTCTTACATAAAAACTTAATTAAAATTGAATAAATCATTTATTTAATGTAATATTTTAAATACTAATTATCATTATCCTAATTTGCTGCCATTATAATAATTATTATATTCCTCATTTGTGCTATATGTACATGGACACATATCCAAAATAAATCATATTTAATAAAAATAAATCACATTACATAATAATGACTAATAAGTTTTTAAATTATTTGGAAGAAGAAGATATAAATATAATATTTGTTATTTAAATTTTGATTTTTTGTATGTGTGTGAAATTCACTTATAAGCATGTTATATGTGTAGAAGTTTAAAAATATCTTTATTATATTCATATAGCTAATATATCTACACGTTTATACTCTTTTATATGTAACTAAATATACTTAAATTAATATATTCATCTAACTAATATATTTTATATAATTAAATATATTTAAATATATTAATATATATGTAATTAACCTTAAGAACACCTCTTTCCTTCACATTTTCAAATGAAGCCTCTAATTGACTTTATAATTAAACGTTACAAACATTACAATAATTAAATCATTCTTATTTAATGTATTATATCAAAAGATATTGCTATGTTATTTTAAAAGTTTAATTTTTCATGTTTGAAATTTCCATTTTTAATTTTAAGTTCATTTTCTTTGTTAAATTATGTACTTCCATCATGAAAAATAAAAAAGAATAAATTATTTTTATACATTTTATTTTACAATAGAAAATATAATAAATAACAAAAAAGTAAGTAACAATCTTTACATTAGATAAACATTAATTAAATGACATATTAAGTTATGCATGAGTCAGTTAATATATAATTGTCACTAAAACTTACAAACATGTGTGTATAGAGAACTACTAATTATATATTTGACATACATAATTATGTTACTTGAGGTAATGTTATATGATGTACCATTAATATATTAATGGTACATAATAGAGATATACCATTAATATGTTAATATACATTAATGGTACATTTTTTAATTTTAAGTTTATAAAAGTGAATATATATAAGCTTTATTTGGGTAATCACTTTTCAACTAAATGTTCTAGTAAATATTGTGTTGGTCTATTAAAAATTATAAACTTACATTATATATTTAAAATTGTCATTAATGTTACAAGTCCTTATTGTTAGTGATTCAATTAATATGTTTCATAATGAAGTTATTATTTTTGTTGTCCATATGTATTAATGTTGCTTTTATTTGTTTTATGTTTATTCCATCCTAAAATAATAATAACTTAGAGAGTATACTAATGATAACCACAATTAATATAAATATAAGTTTTGCAAATATTTATATTTAAACCTTATAAAATTATTAATCTATATTTGTAAGAAGCAAATTAAAACTTAACTTGGAGGCTTTTAAGTAACATTATATATATATATATATATATATATATATATATATATATATATATATATATATTATAATCTACTTCATTATAATCGTTTCTTATATATTTATTTATTACTTTTCACAATCACTTTCTATTTTCAAAAATTTAGTAGTAGAACCACCAATAATTAGTTTTTGAGAATTTAAAACATAATTAATAATAATTTATTACTTAAAGAATAATTTTAATACTATTAATAAAAATTAAATATTAGTCTCATATATAAAAGTATCATGATATAAAATATAATCATAGTATATTTATTATATATTTAACAAATCTTTATTTTAAATTAAACTAATATAATATTTAATAGTACACAAGAACAATTTCATTGTTGTGAAGTTTTATATGTTAAAAAAATTTATTAAATGTCTTTTACTTATTTTGAATATATTTTACCATATGTATTCTTGAACATATATTTATATATTACCTTGGTCACATTTAATTTAAGATTTTTTTTAATACTTGTCATGTTAATTCCATATAAGTGGTATGAACTTTCGTATCTCAATTTTAAAATGAATAAAATGATTTATTATATAATGTCATAACCAAGTTATATAATTACTCAATATTATAACTAGCCCACTCATTTCAAAAATAATTGTATCTGAAATAATATATTCATATATAATATTAATAAGTTTCTTTATTCCTATTTGATAATAGAACTAAAGACATTTGTTTTTACTTCTTTTTATTTAATTTATATTATTGAACTAACCTACTATTCTTTCATTACCTTATGAACACTTATATTACATAATAAAAGATATACCAATTAATCATTTATTACAACTTTTAATGTCTATTTCAACTATAGCTTTTTTTTATGACATTTAATATATCAACAATATTGTAAACAAGTAAGGTTATTAAAAACCATGTATAAATTAAGAACTAATTAACTATGTATTAGAATATTTACATTTGTATTTAAGATTATCTTTACAACCACAATTATTAATGTGCAACTTCAATAAATGTTCGCACCTATCGAAAAATCAAATTTCTTAAATCAACTAAACATTTATTAAAAAATCAAACTTCTTAAATCATTTAAACATTAATTAAAAAATCAAATTTCTTAAATCAATCCTATTTAAAAATTATAAGTTGATTATTTATTATTTAAAATTACAGTTAAATCCATCATGTTAAAAACACTTGAGCATAACATTATTGAAATGCATTGAGAATAAGAAAAAAATAAAATAACATAAAAAGACAAAACAAAAAAGTATAAAAAATAATAATAAAAGAAAAAAAAAAGAAATGATGAAGACATAAAAAACAATGTACTAGCATAGCCGTTTTATAAGAACTTATTAATGATTAAATTGATTAGACCTAATTAATCATTAATTAATATAACTTAATCTTAATCATTAAATTTATTTTATAAGTTGCGTCAATATATTTATTTGGTGGCACTGCCTAGTAAATAATTAAATTTAAAGGAGAAACTTAATTGTGAATGTGTTTTATATATGTTCAATTTAAATCGTTTATTATATATATTGTAATATTCTTAAAAGCAAGCATTTTAAAAAAAAAAACACTACAAATTAGAAGAATTAAAAGTTCTATTTATTTATTTGATCACTTATACATTTCTCAAGACTGTTTAACTTATAAGATTTTATATATATATATTATTAATACATGTTTTAATTTTAGCATGTTTCATATATTTTCTATGTAGTGGGTGAGGCATTCAAGCAAATAATTTGTTTATTTTTATCTTTCTAATTTTTATATATTGAGACGAAAAATACAAATTATTAAGAATTTATAATTAGTTTTATAATTTCATTAAAATCTAATTAAAATCTAATATGCAGCACTTTAATATATTGCAAAAGTTATGCAAACCTTAAAATTTTAGCATCAAAATTCAAAATATTAAAATTTAAATTTGTAAATCAATATAATATATATGAAATCAAGATTAAAATTCGAAACTCAAAATTCCAAATTTGTGTATATATGTTATACTTAATATAGAAAACATCAGTCATTTAATTATTATAAAGAGATATTTTTATGTTGTGTCTGTGTGTTTGTAACATAAAACAAAATATAAATATAAAGTATCTCCATAAACCTAAACTACGGTTGTAAACATGAATAGCTTATTAAAATTAATTTTGAAAAAAAATTATTAAAATGTTAAATCTGAATAATGATTTTTTACAATAAAATTATGTAGAGAATATCACAAATTATAACAAATCTTAATAACCTTAAACAAATTTTAAAGCATAAGATATAATTTGTGTCTAAACACACATTATCAAAACTTTTTAAATTGAATTTTAAGTTGCTTTCCGTGAAAATAGGCTAATGTTTTAATAAGATTTAAAAAAAAAAGTATTTACATATTTTAAGGAATCTATATTATATTTTACAGCTTACATAATACATTTACTTGTGGTTCTTTTAAAGAATATTAATAATATAACTTACCATATTAGGTAAACTAATAAAATAAAAAAACAAATTATATATTTATGGAACAACAATGTATCAATAGCAATAAATTATATTTCGATAGCAATAAATTATATTACGGAACAACAATGTATGGATAGCAATAAATTAATGACGCATTCATTATAATTTTAAGTTTTTTAAATGTAAGTTTTATAATTTTTATATGAAAATGAAAAATCCTATGCAAAACTTTATATTTCGTTTTAAAATTAGCAATGTGTTTTTCTAATATATATCAATATATATTAATAAAACACATTACTAATTTTAAAACTAATATATATTGGTATTAATAATGAATATAATATATTATATACAAATTTTAAAACATATAAACAAACCATATAGTATATAGTTTATAAATTCTTTTTAAACTTGAAATTACAATTACTCGATTAAAATTATTAATGTATGATTAGTATTAATATATTTGTTAATGTGTGAGCATTGAAAAGTATCGGTTGTAAATAATTTGATCACCACCGTGAAACCTATATCAACGGTTGTAAAATAAATTGATCGCCAAGCGGAGCGACCTTATCAACGGCTGTAAAAACTTTAATATCCACCGTGTAATTTAAATTGAATTTAAAGTTTAAGATTATTTAGTTGAAATCTATATCACAAATAAACTTCTGATATATATATATATATTATATATATATTATATAATACTATTAGATATGAAAACACATGCGCATGTGTACTACACATCCTTATGAACAATGTGAACAAAAATCTAAACCCGTGAATAATAATTGTAGAATGGTATACACACAAAGACACACACGTGTTGTTACACCTGTGTATGTATACATATATATTATCGTATACCACAGAATACATATTCTTTCTATCTCTCACACACACACGCACTCTCATGTATACGTCAGGTACTGGCAAAGAACAAGCCACATGGACATCATACAGTAGTGAGAAGAGCATAATTATGGCAATATATATATATATATATCTCATTATTTATTTATCATATTACCGTAAATATAAAGCAATACAAAACTTTATAAGTGTATGGTAAACTTAGTATGAAACTTCATTTTTAAAACTCTGTACAACATGAAGAACTGACACTTTGCTCCCCAGTTGGTAAGGTGTTTAAATCCATGAGAAAGCTTTGTTTATCTGAGTTTAACTTGGTTAACGTCCTGTTTAGAGTATTATTAAACTGTTTTAACCGAGATTCGCTCACAGGTCTCCTACACACTTTGCTCAATGTAACCACTTCCTAAAATAAATTATTAAAAACTATTACTCTTTAATAAATTCATAAATCATAAATTTTATAATAGAGCTAGAATATGCAGGTACATTACAAACATAGCATATACATGTATACACATCTGTATTACACATTACACACTACACACACACACATATACAAACCTCAAATTGGTCGTGATCGTAACGAATATAAAACCTACACCTGCATCCTCTACCATCATGCCTCCTCCTTTGAACATCTATCACCCTTGCATCATAATATAATGCATGTGCATCACCTTCCTATATATTAATAAAACAATTTAGAAGAACTATTACATCTTTAGTTATTAATCATTTATATATATATATTATATTATATATATAATCTTTATGATTATAGTATATATTATGATATAATACTTACTTGGTAACAAAGAATATTATCCCGGGATAAATAGTTAAGCATTCAAAACTCTCACAAATGATGACCTCTGTCGAACACATTTTAATTCAACCCATTCATCCTCATCCTTTGCTTCTATAGTAAATCTTACTAAAACCTCCTGTTATATATATAAACAAATATAAATTTTTAATTAATACATAAATTAGTAAACTTAAATTAATCAATTTAGTTAAATTTATTTGCTTACCGTGTCACCTGCTTCCGTCAATTTATGTCCAAGAAAGCTTTTGACATCATACCTATGAAGTATTAGTATTATATCCACGCAACACACACACACACACACACACACACACACTCGTGGATATGTTATATGTATATATATATCTTACCAAGCTCCGTCTCTTGCAGATTTCACCTCAAACTGCAAACCATTCCCTCTTTCAACTATAAAAACAACTAAGAATTAAGTTTTAATAATTCTAGGTACTTAATTTGTTTATTAAATTAATTAAAAAATAAACTTATTCTTTTGTTAACAAAATAATATAATAAGTTTAATTAAAAAAAACTCACCTAATAGTCTCTCAGCAGTTAAATAAACTAAACTTAGACCAGAAGAAGACGATGGCTCATTAGTATCCGACTTGTCTAGCTTCGCTAAGTTATATCGTTTATTTTGGAACCAGTTCCAGATCTGTATTTAACATTGTTATATTTTATAGTGTGTGCGTGTGCGTGTGCGTGTGTGTTGAGAGAGAGATTATTATACGCAAATATATACACACGCATAGACGACGTGTACACAAACCTGTTTTGGCTGCAAAAGTGGAGCGTGTCTCCATTGCGAGCAACACTAGAAACAAAAGAACTCTATTAATTAATATAATATTAAGTCAAATAAATTAAAAAACTATTAATTTAAAATATAAATAAAATTGATTAAGTTAATCTACCTAAACTTTTGAGCAAGTGCTTCCTGTACACTTCGAGAAGGTGTGCTTCCTTTGTTAAGAATTAATAATCTCTCCATTTCTTCAATCTGTTTATATATCAATAATTACATATATAACCATATTATATTCTATTAGTAATTAAGTATTTTTATATAAATTCGTACCTCTTCAGGAAGAAACCTGCAACGTGTCCGTGTGTGGGTGCTGCCATCTGTTCTTCTACGTTTCTTTGAGCGCTGTGATCTATTAGACTTTGAATCCTCTGCAGAGATCATTAAAATACATTTACATAAACAAAATGAACCCTAAAGTTAAACAAATTTTTTTTTCTTTTAACTTAAACATTACTTATAATTTAAAATAGATTTCTATATAATAAAATTTATTTAATATTTTTATTATCAAACATAAGACCACTGTGTATAAGAAATGGGAAAAATTGTATACGATCTTAATAACAGAGAAGCTAAGATCTGATCCTCTAACCCAGGTCTTTAATATTATTAATGTTTTATATAAATTTAATTTGCTACACTAAGTGGATTGTAACTTACCTTGGTAAGATTCCATATATGAACCCCTAATGTTGCGTGCACTTATAATTTTAAAAGGATATTCGTTTACTACTACCCTGACTTAGGATTTCAACACACTTATATACACTGGCCTCCCACGCGCGCATCAAAAATGGAATATTCTTAAAATTGATTTCATTTTTCAAATAAATTGCTTAAATAAATTCATTAATATTCAATGTTGAATATTCACCACTCTGGTTTAGGGCTTCTAAACTCTGGTTTTAGGGTTCTTGAGCAGAATGTTTAGCGCGCGCTTGATGAGCAGCATGGTGGCATCGGCATCCTTCGTCCATGAATCGCCACAGAATGTGCAATCCATACACTACAGAAGGAGCAGATTGATCTCTCCCGGATCGATTTCGCTCAGGAATGCGAGAAATGCACGGGTTTCTACGATTCGCAGGTCGTGTTCGTCCCTGATTTCTTGCAAGGCGAAAAATCTTACACAGGAGGAGTTTGATGGCGCTGTTTTGAAGTCGGAATTGCCCGTCTTGGTCGATTTCTGGGCTGAATGGTGTGGTCCGTGTAAACTAGTGGCTCCTATTATCGATTGGGTTGCTGAGGTATGTTAAGTATTTTAACATAAGACATTAGTTTGGTTATGAATTAACCATAATAACTATTATTTGAAATTCTAGAAATTTATGAACGTATACAACATGTGCGTGTTTATGATACATAATATAATACATACATACATACATACATACATACATATATATATATATATATATATATCTTATCAGTGTACAAACGCTTATCAGTGTAAAATCATATCGGTGAGGAACATGTTTATATATTCATACACGGGATCCATGAGTTAAATATATGTTTAAATCGATAACACAGTACATATTTAGTATATTGGCCCATACATGATCTCTCTCTGTCTCTCTCTCTCTGTGTGGTGGTATACTCATATAATTATAGTGTTATGAGGAATATATGACATTGTTTGTACTGAGTACTATATCGTTTATAAAACTATATCAAACATTATTCCATTGTGCTTCATTTATTATTGATATCATTCATCCAAATTGGGACCTTCCATTTGTACTCTATGCCGCGTGTTGTACTCCATCTTTTTTGTATCTGCACATAAACTCTTTCGATATCTTTATGCTGATATATAATGAATTGAAGCTTGCTGCACGCACATGCACATGCACGCAAAGACACACACACAGGCCCATGCATATATATTCATATATATGACGTATATTATGTTTTACAGAATTATGCAGGAAAGCTAGAAGTGTACAAAATGACACTGAACAAAGTCCTGGCTTAGTGGAGAGTATAAGATTTACGGGCTTCCAACGCTAATCATGTTTCGGGATGGCAAAGTGGTTCCTGGCAGTCACAAAGAAGGTGCCATTACAAAAGCAAAGTTGATTACTTACCTCGAAGAACTACTCCATCAGTTGCCGCGTAAAGTTTGTTCTAATTTCATTCATATATCTGTGTGTGTGTGCGTGCGCGTGTGTGATGTATATGTTGCATATACATATATATGTGTGTGTGTGCGCGCGTGTGTGTTCAACTTAAGGTATCTGTTTATACAAGTAGATATTGGATGATGTATATGTGTGTGCTACAGACATATATAGATAGTGACACACGTGTACATGGGCTTGCATGTTTTTTTCTTGCTTTTTTTTTTCCTTTTATATGCTGATACCTATGTATGTATAATTGACAAAACTCCATACATTTCAAAAACTATATGCCTCTCTCTCTCTCTCTCTCACACACACACACACACACACACACACACATGTTAATATATATAAATAATATTAATTATTACGTTTACTGTACAGACAAACGCAAAAGCAGCCACTATACATTGTTTTAATTCAAATGTGCTTTCTTACCCTTTTGTAAAGGAAGTGTTTTTAATAACAACATAAATATTGAATTTCGTTTCATTGTCTAACTATTATTAAGAGTTAATGGTATTGAATTTAAATATTTAAATACTTTGTTTATTTATATATACAATAAACAGACAATAAAAATTTAGGGCTAGAGTTTATGACAGGACGGATGCATATTTGGATTGAGCTTTCTTTTCTAAGGTATGTTAAGTAATTAAAGGCTTAAATAAGCTCTAAAAATCATAATATTGTGCACACCCCGCAGGGTGCGTGCGGACAGGTGTGTAATGTGAGAGTTACTGCCACATCAGTTGTGAATTTAACAGAGGAAATGTAGTATATATAGGGATTTGTGTATATAACATCAGGCTATGGAAGGTGCGTTTTATGAGATCACACAAATTAGGTCACACACGCATGTGAACACATACATACGTATATTAGTAGATACATATACTAAATAGGTACATTTAGAAATGTGTATACATATATACTTGAACACAAGAACTATAAACATACATAGATACAGACATTCATCCATATGTATTTGTGTGTGCCCCTCTCTCTCTCTCTCTCTCACACACACACACGCACACACACCTGTTAGAGGGGTTATAAAAGGGGAAATGTAGTGGGTATGTATAGTTGTTAGGGTTCTTATACTCATTTGTCCTTCCATGGTGAGCACAGGCGGCGGCAGCCATAATTCGGGGTATGGAGCCAGACCATTACGCTCCAGGAAGATTGCTAAGGCGGCTTCTATCCATAGTAACACCAGTGCAATGTTCTCGCGCTGCAGATTTCTTCCGTATGAGGTATGTGCCTTAGACCAGTGAATCCTTGATTGAACATCAAATCAAGCTTAAGCTCGTTTTGAGCTACAAATCCATGCCAAAATTCGCTACAAAATGATGTGTATTTTGTGTGTATGTATGTATGTCGGTCCTCTAAATGATATATACATATATTGCATGCATGCACGCATACGGGTATCTTTGTGTAAGTCTGCTAAGTTCAGTACACATAATCTCTGATTATACATCAAAATCGAGCTTAAGCTACAAATCGAGGTAAGAGTCACTACAAAATGATGTTTATATTGTGAGTTTTGTTGCTCATAAATTTCATGTGTCATATATACACGATCATGTATGTATGTATGTACGTCTCTCTCTCTCTCTATGTGTGTGTGTGTGTGTGTGTGTGTGTGTGTGTATAAAGATATAAAGTATGCATGCACATATATATTCATAAATAAACACAGGCACGTATCCATACATACATACATACTAGTAAATATACACTATGTTTATTTAAATAAACTTACACTTTTATATATCAGAAGTTAATACACACACACATACATAATCATTTACGTTTTATTAAACTAAGTTTAAACTTCAAGCCAAAGTGTATATATGTGTGTATTGTGTGTGTGCGCGCGCTGCATGTGTGCGTGTGTATGTATCTGCGTGTGTGTAGTACAATTCTATTCCACATATATGCGACGAATACATACTTAAGTTTACATTATTACAGTTAGATTATGTTCTATATACACATTTTCTCGGTTATTCATTTTGTTTGTTTAAGCAGATTGCAGAACTGGAAAAAACATTAGCACGTTACAGTGGGAAAACACCACCTCGGACTGTTATAGAAAATCTCGCTATAAAGTTCAGGTAAGGATTACTTTTGTGTGTGTGTGTGTGTGTGTGTGTGCGTGCGTGAGTGTGAAAGAGAGAGAGAGAGAACCATTTCAAAAAGAATACAACACACAGGTGTGCTTGAGCGTGTGTAATCTGTATCTGTGTATACCCATATATATATATATATATATATATTAAGGTCGTTATTTGCCTGATTACAGTAATGGTGTTGCTCGTAATGGAGGACATGCCCCAGTTCAGGAAAAACAGGTTTTAATCTTTTCTTAATAATTTATATATGCTATATCTATAATATAGTATATTATATACAGTATAATGCATATGTATTTGTTGCAGATCCAAAGCTGGTTTCGTAATAAGATACATAGGTTATCAAAGAGAAACACAGAAGTTGGTGTATCATCATACGCTGAGCAACTGTTATGTGAGTTGTATTGATACATATATGTACCTGCATATGTACATACATATAGATGTGGTATATGCACAATGTAACTGTAAATGCTAATTATCTTATAATTAGTTAGCATAATCTTGCATAGTTAATACTTATGCTAAACTCCAGTGGAAAGAGCGAAGGGCTTGCAATTTGAGGCTCTTTCAAAACAGAGATGGAGTTGGTATGATATGTGTGTGTGTGTATACTTATGTGTGCGTTTTATTGATATATATCATATATATCACACACACGCACACAAGTACATGACTTACGTATGTGTACATGTGGATGTTTGCAGGTACGATGTAAAAGCTTTCTCGGGCATAAGTTTACGAGTGCCGCTATTGTAAGTAACATTTGTTCATTTACTAATAACCATTATTTATGTCATTATGTTTGTGTTTTTTCAGGAGATTTATGTAAGTTATTCTGCACAAGGACGAGATGCAGAGGAATGGGTTGAATTAAATTGTATTCGTCAAAGATCACTTGCTTGTGAAGGCTTCGAGTGCTTGGCTCTGTATCCTGGTGATAGTATTCTTTGCTACCAAGTACGTGTGTGTACGCACGCGCGTGTGGTGTGTGTATAATACACTCACATTGTATGTATGACAGCTTTCAAGTACTAGTTATATTTACACAACGATAAACTTACATTACATCTAATATTCCAATCTCTCTCTCTCTCTCTCTCTATCTATCTATCTACATATATATATATATATATATAACACACACACTGTTCTTTTGCAGGAGGGTGATGAACATGCGTTGTATTATGATGCAAAGATATTAGACGTTCTTCGAAAGAGACACGATGCTCGAGGATGCAGGTGCCGGTTTTGGATTCGATACGACCACGACCAGTTTGAGGTTTGCACGCGCATACACACACCAGGTGTCTGCGTATTTATATGGATATGTATATATACTTCATGGATCTGGATATATATAATGATGATTATACTCATATATGTTAGATGTTTATACATATATTGTGTGTGTCATATAGATTTGTATATATCTCAATAGTTATAAAATTTAGTAGATGCAAATCAGTATAGAAGATCCATACAAATACACAAACACCTGAAGTATGTGTGTGTGTGTGTGTGAGAGAGAGAGAGAGAGAGTTGACTGTCATATTTTTATTGTATGCTACAGACGTAAATATTTATTTACTAACTTATTCATTAATCATTTAACTGTTAAATTATAGGAAGTGGTTTCTTTGAAGAAAGTATGTAGGAGGCCGGAAACAGACTTGCGGCTTAAACAGTTTGAGTCTGGGAATATTCTAAATAAACAAAGCACAAAATTAGACACAGAAGTAATAGGGGATGTTATATGGTGAGTTTCACACAATGAGATAGATGCTTTATAAATAAAAACTTAGACTAGAATTACATGAAATTTTTATAATATGTATATATGAATGGACAGCTTTGACATTAATGTTTTATTACAATATCTCTAAATATGGTAATTCTTAAGATTTATATAGCTAAAACTAAAAATTATTCTTAAATATATATTTTCTGTGAACCAAAATATTATAGAGTTATGGGAACCGGCGGAACCAAGAATTTTGATTAAGGAGAGTCAAAGCACAGTTCACATTAAAAAGTTTTAAAGTTATCTAAACAATCTAACGTTTAATTTAATTAACATAATATGGATGTCACATAGGATTAACATATACACAGAATTTTTAAACCTTGGCCATGGTTAATTTAGGAGGGGCAAGTGTTCTATTTTGTATTAAATCAGTATTTCTGCGTTATATATATATTAGTCATGTTGTATATAATTACGAATGTTTAATAATATACATTTTTGCATTTTAAATATAAAATATTTATTAGCCTAAAAACCAAGAGTTTGATAAGGCGCTTGAGTTCAATTTAATATCATCTTTTATAAATATTACAGGATAAATTTTTTTTTTATTAATTATAATATTTATAAAACTGTGTTCAATAAATATGATTCTCAGATGTATGTATGTAGTTATTATTATCATAAATAAAATTCATTATAGTTGTATAAGTTTCAGTGTTTATATAAATTGAGATAAATCTGTACACAGATACATACACACGCAGCGTACTCCGTAGAAAAATGTGTACAAATGAAACAATTAATTAATGAAGTAATGCATATATTTTTATACATAAGTTTATGTGCACATATCCAAGCTTATTAAAAAAAAGACATTTATTTTTTATTTTAATAAAATTAACACTTTATTCTATATTTAACTTTGCTAATATTTAATAAAACCACCATTGAGATACACTATATATATATATATATATATAAACAAAAAAATTCATTTATTTGTATACTTAATGAGTTTTCTTCTCTTTTGTTATACAATGCATGCTTTAACATTTGGGGTAATTATGACATCCAAATTGGAATCCTAACCTCAAAAATTATTTTTCCAAAAAGCTTTTCACATTTAAGATAAGTGTATGTATATGCCAAGTGTGAAACGTAAATACATGAATTTATCTTATAAAATAAATATAATAAAAAAGAAAAAGAAACTCATTAAGTATATAAGTAAATAATTTTTTTCATTAGTGTGTGTGTGTGTGTATATATATATTTGTGTATCTCAAATATTTTATTATTAATTAGCAAACTTATATATATAATAAAGTGTTTCATTAATCAACTTTTATTGAAATCAAAAAAATAAATGTCTCTTGTTTTAACAGGAGGGAGGAACAACGTATGCGTATACTATTCTTCTCAATAATTTTCCTAGTTTTAATAATGTGCAAATTAATTTACTATATATAGCAAACTTATAATAAATTGGTAAATTCATTTATTTATACTATATTTATCTTGTTTTTTAATACTTTGTCATAGAAAAAGTAGTGTGTGATGTTCATATATATACAACACCGACCTTCACGTTTATTCACAAGAAATTTATTTAGTATAAGAGCAAATATTAATATTAAGGATTTTATCCATATTATGTATTTAAAATTTATTTAACCAGTTTGCTGAACGTTATTATATTTTAATGTCATATAATAATAAAGTGCTACATTTCAATTGTGGCTTTGAATAGATATTGCCAGCTTATAAAATAATATAATCTACGTAATTTTAAAATATAAAGCATGTTTTAGATATCTTCCTATGCAACAAATCAAACGTTAACATTTTGTAACTAAAATATATAACAAATGTGGTGGGTGTGTGTGAGAGAGAGAGTGAGTGAGTGAGTGAGTGAGAGTAACATTTAAGATGAAGTATTATGTTTATAATAATAGAACATGCGTGTGCGTGTGCGTGTGCGTGTGTTGGTGTTAACACTTCGGTGTGGGATATACTTACATTTGAGAGTCAGGTCATATAACATATATTACTGGTCTTCTTAATTATGCTATTTATAACTAGCTTTGGCTTAGTTTAAAAACAAACTGAGTAACCTCATTTAATTTGGTTTAAAGAATTGTTTCATATTCTATAATTATTTATCTTTGTGACATTTTAATTATCAAAATCTATTTTTGAACAAAGTCAAAACCAAATAAACAAATCTATTATTTGGAAAACAGACCAGTAGAGAGTAACAAGGATTGCAAACAAGATTTCTAGGGGGGTTTGTGGTATTAATTATATTGTGTTACTTTACTACAACTATGTGTATAGTATTTCTAAATATAAATTATTGTATTAACTTAAATATATATTAAAATTATCCTATATGAAGAAAAACTAAAGTATGTTTATTTAAATAGTATGTCATTTAATAATTGAAATGTTACAGAGTGTATAGTATATGCATGTGTATATGTATTGCATAGTGACACGGCCAAAGACCCAGCCTCTATGTATCATTGCTACATGTCACATGTGTGTCACACGGCAGAGAGACTGCATATAATCTAGAAATATAATACGGGTCGTTTCGCACCACACTTAGCAGTCAAACCTTTAAGCATGGCCTTAATTAATGCAGCCGGAATAT
This sequence comes from Selaginella tamariscina, assembly GCA_003024785.1. Taxonomy (NCBI): domain Eukaryota; kingdom Viridiplantae; phylum Streptophyta; class Lycopodiopsida; order Selaginellales; family Selaginellaceae; genus Selaginella; species Selaginella tamariscina. Next base: position 194,034 of record PUQB01000332.1, on the reverse strand, counting down.
GTAATAAATAATGCTGGACGGTAAGTTAAGGACGCTAAATGACTCTTCCCCTCCCTTAGCGTCCTTTAATTTTATTTATTACATATTTCCAGCAGTATTATATATTTCCGGCTGCATTAACGAAGGTTATGCTTAAGGATTTGACTGCTAAGTGTGGTGCGAAACGACCCTACATCTCATAATTTAAAATTATATCTTGGAGAAGTTAAGTAACACTTCTTTTTATATATTTTAATTATCCTAGCAGTTGTTACATCAAGCTCTGTAGAACGCGAATATCTTTTATGGCATGTCATATGTAACTGTGATTTTCCGGTGGCCGGTCAATCACTATGCCATGTGTCAATCCGTTATTGGTTAGTACGTTACTTACAAGGACATGATTTTTTTTCCAGGGGTGATGATCACCGGAAAAAAGCTGTCACTATCATAAACAAAAACCTGTCTATTAAATTTTTTGTTATTATTTTTTTTTCATGTATATGACATGTACATGAACAGTTCAAATAATGAAATGGGATGGAATATTCCTTTTTATTTAAGAATTAATTTTTGAAATGAATTGTCCTAGAATCCCCATTAGGGTACCTCTATTCATTTAGGGTTTCATTTGCATGTGTCTGAGGAATGGGAAGAAAATGCAAAGCTGCCTTCGAACGCATTGTTATTCTGCAGCAAGATGACTCCTACATTAGATCACGCCAGCAATGGAAGAGGAGATCGCAAAGGCAAGGCAAGTTGCAGTAGTTCCTCTCATGTGTTGCCGCCATTGCCACAGCGAAACCAAAAGCAATTAGAGGAGCGAAGCCAGGTTACTCTTGCTCCACAGTAAGGATTTGGAGCTATTGCAAATGTTCACACTTTCATTGCACCTCATGTAAGTGAAGTTTTGTATGCATTTCTATAAATGTTTAATGTGGCCATTTTTAGGGGAACTTGTCGAGCTTGGGCCCGCTTGTGCAAGACATTGCCTTTGCTGAAGGCTCTCTTCTAAGGTCTTCAAGCCAGTTGAATGTGTTGGTGCATGAACCAGCATTGCAAATGGAGACATGATATGTCTCCCTTCCCCTTGAATGGCATATTGAGAAGGGTCGATGTTGCAATGGAAATGAACGAAGAATACACACAAAACTTTTAGAGAACGTGCCTGTTCAATTCCCTGCTAGCATGCCTTGGGGGAATGCATTGGCTCCAAACCTGAGCATGCACAAGCCATTATTATCAATCAGTTGATGTCGGTACAACCTGAACTTGCTCCTTACACAATGCAAATGGGCTTTTGGGTGAAGAGATTCAAGGACAAGGACGCACAGAAGAAGGGGTTGTTGAACATGTCATGCCATTGGTGGCAAGCAGACACTCCAGGATCTTTGGTGATGCCAGATGCGAGGACAACTTTAGGACCCTCTCCAGTGATATACATATACGACCCTGCTAACTAGTGCTCTCAAAGTCAGACAAATGTGTACAAGCGGAGTATTGGTATAGCCCTTGGGAAGCTAGAATCCTCTAGGGAGCTTGAGGAGCAAGCCACAACAACACATGCTGGGACGTTGGGAAGCTACATCAACAACACACATGGTGATGCCTATCCAGGAGTTATATGTCAGTAGAGGAAGATGTGTTCTCTAGTGGAGATACCATAATGAGACAAAACATATCTGATGCGGTAACAGGGGATAGTGCTGAAGCTTCGGTCACAACAAATTCTACACGCAACTCATCTATCCCAATGTCTCCTCCAACATTGTGTCTTCCAACACCACCGCTTGCAACACATCCACCTCACATCACAAACCAGTGATAGATCTCGGGGATGGGTTATCTGCAAAGGAGTGGTGGATTCGAGAGTATGAGTGACTTTTGCTCACATTCCAAGGGGCTTGCACACTTTAGTTCTGTATATGAGATGAGCAAGACTGACATGCTTAGCTACAACTCAAAGGTGCTTATTCTGCGAGAATCCATAACTATGGCAATCTCCTCAGTAGCAGCAAATAGCGAAGACTGTCATCTGCTCAGTGATGTGTTGCAACAAGTGGATACTTGTACACCATATAATGGGGATATTGCCTCACTTGCTGTAGTCTTCAACAGGATTCCCGACATGGAACACATCGACCTGAAGGAGTCATTGACATTCTAAACAAGAATGCCAATCCAAACACAAGAATGGTGACAAATGCATCTATAGCTGCGACACTTGTGGATAATGCATGGGACACATTGCAACAGCACTTCACTCACCATGCACTTCTGGACCGTATCGGGATATTGTTGGGCAGCAGAAAGCCTGTGGACCTTGAAGTTGTTTCTGGACTTGAGTTTGCTCAATTGAAGTCCAAATTTGTGCTAGAGGACATGTACCCTAGGTTGGAGATCACATATGGGGTGGAGGTGCCAGGTGGGATCATCTTTGAGTGTGTACACAGGATTATGGTGGACGACTACTGGGCATTGCAGTTGGCTTGGTTGCAAGCTGCCGAGCATTTGCATCGATACTATGGGGGAGATGACGTTCTGGAATATGGCACCCGAAGAGGTTCCACTTTTCCAACTTCACAATGGATGAAAAGCGTGATGCTCAAATGATGGGGCTACTGCTCTTTTTTCTCCTCACACATAATGTGCCTGCTCCACGCACATGCACCAAAGCTGCCTTGAGCATATGTTTGGGGAACATACTGGTTTGGATGATCCAAGACTTGCAAATGGCGGCATTTTTGAGCATGACTTACAATGCATAAGGCCAGACATACATGCAGCTATATCCTTTCTCAGGAAGTTGTCAGAGTTGCCCATGGATGTGCAAAAGGTGCAGCTTGAGGAGGCATGCTTGGAGACAAGGTTTCCAGACTATGCCATGCACTTGTTGCATTTGCAACTAGGTCCGTCCTTCCTTGCCTCTGTGGAAAGAGTGATGGCAAAGGTATGCCATATGGTTCTCTTTGATGAATGCCAGGTTGTTGTTGCTGAGTTGGAGAAAGGATTCAAGCATTGTATACTTCGCAGCATGGAGAAGTTCCCAAAGAAGAAGGATAGTTTGGAATCCATTCTATGAGGACTTGGTGAAGGAGTGCTCGAGTATAGTCTCTAAGCTTCACCTGTAATAGACCAGCAGAGATGGCTTTCATCGTGTGTGTTTGAGGACTTCCTAAAGAGACTGAGGAGCAATTCAAGCGTGTTGTTTATAGTTTGAAACACCAAGACCTATGGTGGTTGCATTTATTTGTCACAGACTCTAGTTTTTTTGGGAAGGGAGGTTCTGTGGATAAAGAGTGACTCTACACGGACTGGATGTGATTGGTTTCCAACGCTCATACATGTAGTAGGAGCTTGTGCATAGCCAGGTTTACTTATCAGATGAGGACTTGAGAAACAAAGTAGTTGTTTGCTTGACGGTGAAGGATCATTGGGGTCTTGCATGATTGCACATTGTTAGAATAATTTGTAAATACTTAATACTTATAAAAAGCTTCTTTATAATCTTAAATGACTAGCTTTTTGAATGGCTTTTGATAAGCAATATTCCGGATATATGGATATTCTTGGAATATTCTAGTAGGGTTATTTTGGTAATTTGTAAAAAGTTTTAAAAACTTATAAGTGGGTAGGAAAAGGTTTATAAATGACATGCACATCGCTAAAATGTTTCTGTATGGAGATATAATGAGAAAAGTGCGCTTTTTAAAAATGTGAGCTTTTTGTAGAGAGAGATTTTAAGCAAAACTTCTTTTTGAGAAGTTGTGGAGTATTATGAGAGATACTTAGTCTTTTTAAGAGAGTGGTATATCCACCCATTAATTAAAATGAAAATAAAAATTATTATCAATAAGGAACATAATAAATTACATAAAAGTTTTCTGTTTAAAACATTGACCTCGGATTAGATCTCAGTCAAACTTGGACACTCATAACCCTAAGCACAAGTCTCCATGGCACAGCAAAACAAGCATGTAGCAACTCTCAATATCAATGTCGGTGAGCTATTGAATGCCTTTGGTACCATTGAGATCAATCTACATGCTTCAGCTATAGAAGAGGACATGATACTTCAATGGAAGCACATGTAAGACATTATGAGACTGAAACTTGTAAACCACATGAGGCATGAACTCTAAATTGAGAAAACACAAACTAGCATGCACCATCACATTTCTCCACATGGCATTTGCAAAAATCAATGTATGTTTTGCAAAGTATGCAGTAAAATCGCTGCAATGTTTGAATGATGTAAATCATTCGATGAAGCAAAGTGTTGCAAATGATCTTGTAATGGCATTCCTGCAAAAGAGGGAATATATGATGAGTAAAACATGCATTTGTTGTCAACTCAGCATATGCCCAAGGGGGGCATTTAACAAAATGATGCAAACTTGAAACCAACAGAAGTAGCCAACTGTAATGTGAGGTCTAGATGAAGTGAAAACTTTAAATCTAAACCCAGATTATTGAAGTTCATTGTGAATGCTCTATCTCTTACAATTTTTGATTTCTTCTGGAAGTTGTGCATCTGGGAGTGCATCAATCCGCACACAAGGAATATGACAAATTTCCTTAGATGTGTATGGGCATATGATGCTGCAAGGAAAAGTATTACAGACTGCATTACTGGTTGTTTGTTTGTGTGTGTGTGTGTGCATGCACGAGAGAGAGAGAGAGAGATGTGTGTCACTATAATCTACATATAACATTATATTGACTTGTGTGTGTGTGAGAGAGAGAGAGAACACAAACCCATTCATCCGTTCCTCTGGTTGAAAGAAATAAATGTGCAGGGACATGTGATTGACGAAAGTCCATTCCATTACGAGAGGCCCGGACCCTGTGTAGGTTCCATACATGCTTGAAATGGGCTAACCGAGCATCCAAAATTGGAATTAAGACGTCCATAAAAATTGCTTATGCCAAGAGCTTGACATGTCCAGCACTCTTGTATCCTCCATGAGCTCTAACAACCGCTTGAAATACCATACAACTTTCTTATAAATGAACCTCTAGAAGTGCTCAATCCTCTGCAAACAACACACACAAGCATGTGTGGACAATGGATAAGAACTAAAGTGACTGACCTGATTCCTTGTTGAGGAACCTCTAATGAAGCGTCGAGCTTCCCATGTTCTGTTCATATCTTCCTTGATTAAGTTGAAGTCTTCAGCAAAATCAGCTTGCATGAGTTGCGGACGACCAAATTTTCTCACCATGTCCTCGTAACAATTGTGTAAAGTCTCTTGGTTCCTGTTTATAGAAATAATGGATGACAAAGCATAATGTGTCCCACCGTCTATTATTGCATGAATGTATATCCCCCAAGGCACAAGCTTGCAATAAGCTATACAGAATACATAAGTAATGATAATAAGCTATACATAATACATAAGTAATGACAATACTTGCATTCTAATGGTACAGAAGTGCTTACAGTCTAAGTGTGTGAGATGTAATGGTCGAGTGACCATGTAAACACGTCTTCGAATTGCTTCTAGTCTCCTTCTCTCCATTGCTGGACTATTGATAATGTGAAGCGCACGCATCAATGCTATTCTTGGTACACGAAAACCCCTATCTTGCAGTGCTACAATAACCATCTCCATTCCCCAATTGCTCCCAGCCTCATCTAGCAACACAAACTCCCGAATCAAGTGGACAATCTCCTCTACACTGTTCATAAACACACCTTGCCAGCCCCTGCTCCCACAAATCCTATAGAGATGCATTTTAGAACAACCCAAAGCTGATGCAATTTCCTTCATGGTATATCTCTCACACAACCGTGCTTGTATCCATCCAGTAAATTCTTCAAAATTGGTGAAATTATTCCTTGTCAAAAGGTATTGCAACATACCTAAGTATGGAATTTGCAAATGTGCCATAGTTTTTATATCATGCTACCATAGCTAGATCTTCTCAACTTCGGAAGCCCTCAACCATAGAACAGAGCATATAGAATATTCTGTTTGTAAGACCATGCATGGGCATGCCATGTATGATTTAAATTATAAATATTTTGTATGTTAAACAAACATAAACAATCAGTGAAAATGACATGTTTTTAGAAATTAATTATGAAAATGACATGTTTTTATGACACGTGTGGTTGAAAGTGATAGGTTTTCAATTTATCGGCTGCCGGAAAATCACAGTTACATATGACATGCCATAATCTTTTTCTTCATCTTTGTCTTTTGCTTTTCTTTCTTATGATTAACACTTTGTCCATTAATTTTTCAAGATGTTTTAGAAAATAATATTTTACCACTAGTTAAATTATCTCGATGTGATTGTTCATTATCACTGTTAATTAGTAGATGAATGTGCACTTTGAGAGTTATCCACATGTTTGGAAGGGCATGTATAATATAATAACATTACATGTATTTTGAAAGGATGTTTAAGCATTTGGATAAATTTTTTTTCAATAATTGCATATAATTCAACAATAATAAGGTTTACTGATCTAAAGATTGTTGAAACACATTATTAATTAATAAATGAATGTGCATTTTAAGAGTTTTCCATATGTTTGGAGAAAGATATATAATAAAATAATATTAAAGATCCAACAAAATTGTAGATGTTTGTCTGAGGATGTTTAATAAGGTTGAGAATTTAGATAATGTTTTTAATAATTGCATATAATCTAACAATAATAAGGTTTAGCAATTTAGTTTAACATATGTATAATAAGGTTATTGCAAGATTAATTTATTAGTTAGATTGCATTTTAAATTAGTTTTGAAAGTTTATTTGCAATTGACATTTGATTAGTGTGTGTTTGGTTTTGCATACACCATTATTTAAGGCATTGTATTTTTTTATAAGGGTTTACAAGTAAATTTAATGAAATTACATATAGTTTTAAAAGTTTCCTTGTCCACATATGATTCAAAAGGTGTAATGTTTTTTTAGTAATGTGCAATATTTATATTTAAGATGGTTCATTAATTATATTAAATTGAATACTCCTCTCAAGTACTTTTCTTGTGGATATGAAAGTTAAAGAAGAATTATTAACAACTTTAATTATTGACCTTGAAAATGTGTTAATGCAAACAAATATAATTAATCTTTTAATTCAACATTTAGTGGCACTTAAACCATTTAAAGCAAACTATCAAATACTTAAACCATTTTAAGAAAATTATTCAACCATTAAATAAAAATGATTTATTAGTATTTAGGGTTTTAAATGTCTTCATGTTTATTTGCATAAAATTGAAACACTATTAGAGTGTGATCATGTTACAATAATATTTTTATAAAAGTGTAAAAACTTGGTAGGTCATATAAACATTACTATTTTAAATTTATAATTTTAAAATGATGCATTAGTCAGGATGAACAATGTTTAATATTTATACTTTTTTATAAACCGCTTAAGTATTACAAGTTACATAAGAAACAATAATGCACTTACAACATGAATTTAAAAGTCTTTTCTCCATTTTAAAGCCTAGACTCTAATAGTATCATATTTAATTCTAATTCCAAGATGATTTGATGTATTTTGTGAGGACATGATTAGTTACAATTAATTGTACTTTTTATTTATGTTTCACACCTTTTGTAACATATCATAACCTCATCTTGTCGAAGTCATCAGTCATCAATATATATTAAATAAACTTTATTATTCATTTTATTAATTGAGCATTTTTGTCAATGTGATCAAGTATATTGAAATTTGTTCGAGACTTGCTAGACTTGGTATTAATAATATAGGTATTAAAGTCTATTAATGTCTCTTGCATGGTTGATATGATGGGATCCTTTATACATTTTCTTAAGAAAGTTAATATATCATTATGGTCTTTAATTACCTAACTCATTGAATAATAAAATTAAATTTTTTACTATGTAATTGTCGTGTTAATGAATTGTTTTTATTTGATTATGTTATTTTATAACACTCTTGTCTAGAACATATGTCATAATTTTTACTATGACTCGACCCTTTACTTTGGGGTTTGACTGTTGATACTTACCGATTGTGTGTAGAGTAGGAAACAGGCCCGTTTAGTGCACTTGGGTATCTAGTGATGGTCCGGCCGGGTGTCATTAGGTATTTGCAGAAACTCTAGGCGAAGCTAGAACTTACCTTCTAGAAACTCTCCCCGTTTGACGTTCCAGGTTAGGGTTCTTTGCAAATATAGCTTGTCAAAATAAGGGTTAGGGACACCTAGGGTTGACCTAACCCTAGGGTTGCCCTAACCCCACGTCCTAAACCCCCCCCTAGGGGTTAGGTTTAGGATTAGGTTAGGACAACCATTTTCTCTAAGGGCTGGCATTTCCGTGCCAGCCCACTTACTCATTTAGGTAAACAGGGGGGGGGGGGTCCGTCACATAAATAAGGTAGAGTATATGTAGTGAGGCTTCCTGGGTTCAAAAGAGAGCTCGTTAACCTCCTACCGGTGCAAGCTAAGCTTGTGTCGTCAAGGTGCAACCCTCCGTTGTGCCGCCCAAACTTCCACACGACAGGGGTACAACCCACCCTAGGGTTAGACTATCCTTATCGTTGGCAGGATCTTGCCTTTGAGATAGGGCACGTCACTTCCAAGGAGTTAGTCAGATTCCTTGGTCCGAAAACCTGCGCAAGCTCAAAGACATTGCCCGAGTTCACGTTCCGCAAACTAGTGGTTGAGGCCTTGCTCCGGCCGCCTCAACCACGCCAAGCTAGGAACGACACCTAAACTCGGCTAGTCCGTGTAGGTGAGTCTCGTTCGTGGACTTAGTCAGTTAGGGTTTGATTCCTAAGGCTTGGGTTCCTAATACGGGTTACTTTACCAGATTCCGTGGGGTTTCCAGAGAGGGGATTCCAGGGTTGGCACCTGGCAAGCCGCCTTTGTGGCACCAGGTAAAAACTCTGACAATTGGTATCGGAGCAAGTTCTCTGCGGTCAGTAGGACTGCCTTAAGTCGTAGGGTGTTTCAATGTTTAGATAACTCTAAATTCTTGATTACTCTATTGCTTTCGGTTGACATGTCTGTATTCTGCGCAGAGAGTTTGATCCTGTGAGTTGTCAAACTTCGGAGAACACTTGCTCAGTGAGTCGGCGTGAGATTCTAGGTATGTCCGAAAGTCTTATGCTAGTTTAAGCTGATGTGTGTGGGTGTACAACCTGTGCAGGGTGTTTCCAATTTCACATTGGGAATATTCCAAGCATATTCTCCGAGTGTTGAACTAGGGTTCAATACGATGAGCAAAGAAAGCAACCAGAGCCTGAGGCAGAGAGGGCTGTCGCAGAGGCTCAAAATGAGGAGATGGATGAGGCTGATCCAGGTCGACCCCCTAGGTTAGACAACGACCTGGTTGGCGAGAAATAATGATGGATGCCCTAAAGAACTTCGAGGGGATGTTTTGGGGTTGAACGACCGAATCGATAATGTTGCCGTTCGGATTCCAACGAATACGCAGTGCCAGATGTTCCGCAACCAGACACACGGAAAAAGAAGAAGAAGCATGACTCAGAGTCAGGTTCCTCTGAATCAGATTCTTCGACGGAAGTAGGTGGTGGAGGTCCCAGTAAATTCAAACCGGTAAAGCCTTCGAATTTCATGGGTTCAAAGGATTACAAGGTTTTGGATGACTGGTTGTATGATATGGAAAGCTATTTCGAGGCTGCTTCCGTGAGAAAGACAGAAAAGGTTGCATGTGCCAAGCAGTTTCTTAAAGAAGAAGCTAAGACTTGGTGGCGAATTGTTGAAGGTGAACGTGGATACCGAAACAGCTGGAAGCACATGAAAAAGGAGATCAAAAAGCAGTATATGCCGGATGATCTCGGTTTGCGATTGCGTGCTGACCTGGCACTTTGTCAACAGGGAGTTCGGGGAAGTCCTATGGACCACGTTTATCGATTCGAAAGTGTACGGCGATTGGTGCCAAATATGAGCGATGATGAAGCTCGAAGTTGCTTCATGGCTAGCTTGAATGAGAAACGCGAAGAGAAATCTTAAGGTACAAGCCAACAAGCTATCGGGAATGTCAAGAGGCAGCTCAAAAGGTTGCTTATGGCATGTCGTTAGAAGACTTGTACAAAGGGGAGGAAGCAAAACCTAAACCAAGGAGGTTTCCTCCAAAGTCTGGGTTCAGAAGGTTTGATAGGCGACCAGATCAATCGCCATCAATTCGAAGTGCAAGTCCCTTTGTCGGCAGTTCCAAGTTTTCGGACACATCAAGACCCACCGGATTTCGGAAACCATTGGCGTTACCACCTCCTCAGCAGGCCAAAGGATCGGCTCCAAAGTCTGCTCCCCGCGTTCCGCAGGCGGGGCGTGAAATGTTATAATTGTAACAAGCCTGGTCATTTTGCTAAAGAGTGTCAGGCACCCTCACAACAATCAGGACATTTCAAGGCGATGGTAGAAGAGGAAGTTGCTGAACCAGAAACGCTTGAAGATCCGGAAGATGAGTCAGAAGAGGTAATGTTGTGCCAGACACAACCTGCCTTATTCGCTATTCAAGACAAAACTGACCCTTTGCTATATTTGACAGGAAGGATACGAGGGGACCGAGTCCGAATGATGATCGATACTGGAGCAACATACAACTTCATATCGACTAGTCTAGCTCGTCGATTGAATTTGGATGTAATAAAGATGTGTGAAATAAAGATCAATTTTGGCAAAGGTTCTCAAAATACTAATAATATAGCAAGGGCAGTTCCTGTCCAAATCAAAGATTGGAAGGCTAAGCTAGACTTAGTTGTCTTGAATATGACGGGGTTTGACTTTGTTTTGGGTATGGAATGGTTCCATAAACATGTAATCGAAATGAGGGGTTCTGGAGAAATCGAATCACGCTTGCAGCAGATAAAGAGGACATTAGAAAAACACGCTCAAAATGGAAACGCTAACTGATAAGGATTGGAATCCTATGTTCCTTACCTTAACTCAGTTGCGTAAGGCAGTTAGACATCGGGAACGTGTGTTTCTTGCAATGGTTTTGGATACTGGTGAAGTCAAAATAGGAGATGGTCAAGAATCTGTTCCTAACCTATTTTGGAAGTCTTGAACATGTTTAAGGATGTGTTACCAGAAGACTTGCCGCCTGAGTTACCTCCACGTCGAGTGTGGACCACAGATAGAGATTTTGCCAGGTTCGTCTCCACCGGCAAGAGCCCCATATCGGTTGAATCCTCAAGAGTTAGTAGAATTGAAGAGACAGCTGACAGAATTGATTGGTCGAGGACACATTCGACCTAGTCGATCACCGTATGGTGCACCTATCTTGTTTGTAATGAAAAAGGATGGTACGATGCGAATGTGTGTGGACTATCGAGCGCTGAAGCGATAACTATCAAAAATAAGTATCCTCTTCCACGAGTGGACGACTTATTTGATAGGTATCAAAAGCAAAGTATTTTTCGAACGCGTTATGGATCATTCGAGTTTCTAGTCTTGCCATTTGGGTTTGTGCAATGCTCCAGCAACTTTTTGCACAATGATGGATGATGTGTTTAGAGACTATCTAGACGAGTTCGTAGTGGTGTATATTGATGACATTCTGATTTTCAGTTCGACAATTGAAGAACATGTGGAACACTTAGAAAAAGTGTTTCAGAAGTTGAGAGAGAACCAGTTGTATGCTAAAGAAAGCAAGTGCGCATTTGGTCAAACCAAAATAGATTTCTTGGGACACTTGATCTCAGGTGGGGAGGTTGCATAGACCCAAAGAAAATTCAAGTTTTTACCGAGTGGATGACTTTAAAAGATGTGCATGAAGTTAGATCATTTCTTGGTCTAACAGGGTATTACCAAAGATTCATAAAGGGTTACTCGGAAATAGCGGCCCCATTGACAGATCTTACGAAAAACATTCTATGGCATTGGACTCTAGAGTGCCAACATGCGTTCATCAAACTCAAAGAGGCTATCTCTTCTGAGCCAGTTTTGCAGTTGCCCATCTTTGAAGATCCCTTTGAAGTAGAATGTGACGCTTCCGACTTTGTAATTGGTGGTGTATTACAACAGAAAGGACATCCAGTGTCCTTTTTCTCGAAGAAGTTAGATGCCGCGCAAACTCGATGGCCTACTCACGAAAAGGAGATGTATGCTATTGTTGCTTCCTTGGAGTATTGGCGTCATTATCTTCCAAGTCATGGTACTGTGGTTTGGACAGATAGTGTAACTCTAAGGTATTTTAAAAACGCAGCCGAAGCTATCGCCGAAGTATGCTAGATGGCAACAGAAATTGGCACGATTTCAGCCTGAAATCAAACATAAAGCGGGAAAGGACAATGTGGTAGCTAATGCACTCAGTAGAAAGGGTCATCTGTGAATTATGTCAACACCCATTTCAACTTTAGTGGATGAATTTGTGACGGCGTATCCTCAGGACAAGTTTGCTAAAGAGGCTTTGAGCCTAGTGGCAAAGAGGAAACAAGTTCATCAGTTACGAAGAGATGGTAATGTTCCAGCAGGAATAGAAAGTCAAATGGATGCACTCAAATAGGTGTCACAACCCGATACAGGACACAGAATGCAGGATACAGGATTCTGGATACATGATACAGGATGCAGGATTTCAGATACAGGATACGGGTTACAGGATATACCTATAGGATATTCCTATAGGATATGCCTATAGGATATGCTACAGGATATGCCTAGAGAATAAGGGACACTATTCTTAGCTCATGACTAGATTAGACTCATGACTAGATTAGCTTGGAGTTGTGAGCATAAAAGCTCCGACCTAATTGTTGTACAATCAGTTACTATCAACACCAGTCATTCTACGATCATTCTTGTTCTTGTCTTGTTCTTGTCTTGTCTTGCTCCTTTGCCTCTTGCTCTTGTCTGGCTTCCGGATCATATCCTGTTCTTGTCTCTCCTGGATCCTATCCGATTCCTGTCTTGTTCCTGAATCCTGTCCTGTTCTTGTCTCACTCCTGAATCCTGTCCTACTCCTGATTCCTGAGTTCCCAGTTCCTATTCTGCTATCCTGCTTCAGTTCCTATCCTACTCCTTGTCCTGCTATCTGGCTCCAGTTCCTATCCTGCTCCCTGTCTTACTCCTGAGTTCCTAGTTCCTATCCTGCTCCGGTTCCTATCCAACTCCTTGTCTTGTTATTTGCTCCTTGTCCTATTCCTGAGTTCCTAGTTCCTGTCTTGTTTCCTATCCTGCTCCTGAGTCAAGCCTTCCTACTCTTGGAATCCTGCTCACTTCCTGTTTCCTAGATCATGGCTTGACAGTTTGATAGTAACTGCTTTCATAACTCCCTGATTTTCGATTACTTTTTTTTCCCCTCGGTTTTTTCTCCTTTGTTTTTCCTCCTTTTTTTTTCTTTCATAGATCATGGCCGTTTTTGAGCAGATTCAACGCGAGCACCAAATGTTGCTTCATGAGCTGGCCACTTTGCGCCAAGTGGTCACCGATCTGCAAGGCTCCACCAACGCGGCACATGCAGCTTGATGCATCTCCAGGACTGTTGTGCAGGCTCTCTCTCAGGCATCAATGGTTCCCGCTTCATCGAACTTTTCTTCAGAGCAAAGATCAGCATGCCAGACAAGTTCAGTGGCAATCGTGCCGATTTCCAAGGTTTCTTGAATCAGATCCGTATGCAACCATCCGCTACTCGACTGATGCACAAAAGGTTGGCCTTTTGGCATCCTTACTGGTTGGATCTCCACTAGCTTGGGTTGCTCCTTTATTGGAGTGTGACGACCCATTGATGACGACTTTGAAGGATTTGTGGCTGCCTTTGAAGCATGTTTTGGAGATCCTGATAAGTACCGTTCTGCATGCACGAAGTTACGGAAGTTCGCACAAGGATCCGACTAGTTTCTGTTTATGCATCCGCATTTCAGCAACTTTGCACGAACATTCCATGGGACGAGACTGCATTGATTGAACACTTCCATTTGGGGTTGAGGGATGACGTGAAGGACCTTCTCCTTACGTTACCAATGCTCAAACATTAACGGAGATCATGCAACAAGCTGTTCGCTGCGACAACCGTTTGTTCGAGCGTCGTCGGAAAATCCCGTCAGCAGTTCCTGCAAGCCGATCCTGCAGCTGTGTACATGTTCCTGCACCACCTTCTGGAGTAGTTCCTATGGAGGTTGAGAAATACAAGCGTGGTCCACTTTCAGCTGCGGAAAAGCAACGCCGTCGTAGTGAGAACTTATGCTTATATTGTGGTGAAGTAGGACACAAGGTGGCGGAATGTCCTGCTAAAGCCAAGAAGTTCAAGACGTGCGAAGTTGAAGCCGAAGTTCAATGTCCACTCCGTCTAAGGAGCCGCGAAGTTGGACGTAAGTGCAGGCTCCATTGGTGTTGCTCATACCATTTCATCACTCAAGTTTCCTATACACATTCGCCTCAACGATCGAGAGCTCAAGGAGTTTGCCCTGTTAGACACTGGTGCAAATGCATGCTTCATGGATGACACTTTTGCAACTCAACATGGCATTCCAGTGGTGAAGTTGAAGCGTGCAGTTCCTGTAGAGGTGACCGATGGTCGTGATTGCTTCTAGCGCAGTTACCCATGCTACCAAACCTCTCTTTGCAGTCATGGCGCATTCAACTGTTCGATTTCCTTCAACTTGATCAAGACTCGGTCGACTCCCATCATTTTTGGCATGCCATGGTTCGTTGTTAAAATCCGCAGATCGACTGGAGGTCTAGGACGCTCACGTTTTCCTCTCCAAGCCAAGATCAATCCTGTACCTTCCTGCGTGCAGGATACATCCTTGGTGTCTGAGGCAGTAGAAGCTACAGGATTGACCGTGCCTTTCCTGTACAGTGTGAAGACTCCTCCTCGACAGGATTCACCTCATGTCAGTTCCTCAGCACATCCGCAGGCTTTCTCCATTCCTGTAAGTTCGCGGATTCCTGTACAGGGTTCTTCCAATCCTGTATCAGTGTTGAAGACTCCTCCTCGGCAGGATTCACCTCATGTCAGTTCCTCAGCACATCCGCAGGCTTTCTCCATTCCTGTAAGTTCGCGGATTCCTGTACAAGGTTCTTCCAATCCTGTATTAGTGTCGAAGGTTCCTCCTCGACAGGATTCACCTCTTTCCGTTCATCAGCACTACAGGTTCATCAGGCTCCAGCAGATTCAACACTTTACAGGACATCCGTTCGCAGTTGGCTACAGACGACTTGGCAAGAATGTGTTCTCACACATTAGTCCTGACATTGCAAGTCCTCTTCCTCCAGTTCCCGTTCAGACTACAACCTGTTCACCATACAGGATGGACTCCTGTACCGGGAAGGTCTCCTGTACGTTCCTGTTGGTGTTTGCAGGACTCGTGTGGTACAGGATTGTCATGATACCCCGGCTACAGGACATTTTGGTGTGGCCAAGACAGTGAGTTGGTGACTCGCAACTATTGGTGGCCTGGGTTGCGAGGTTTTGTGAGAGGTTTGTACGGAGTTGTGACACTGTAGCAGGTCGAAGATGCCTCATCATGCACCCTCTGGTCTTCTTCGTCCTCTTCCTGTTCCTTCTGCTCCTTGGAGATCCATTTCTATGGATTTCCTCACAGATCTTCCTTTCTCGTGGATTCGATGCAGTTCTTGTGGTGGTTGACCGTTTCACCAAGCAGGCTCATTTCCTACCCTGCAACAAGACAGCTACAGGTCAGACAACTGCCGAGTTGGTGATCCGTGAGGTGTTCCGACATCATGGTCTTCCTGAGAGCATTGTTTCCGATCGAGGTCCACAATTCATGTCCAAGTTTTGGCGAGAGCTTCTTCGGAGTCTACAGGTTAAAGCGGATCTTTCTTCAGGATATCACCACAAACCGATGGGCAGTCCGAACGCACAATTCAGACCTTAGAACAGTATCTTCGTTGCTTCATCAGTTACCAGCAGGACAATTGGTTGGACCTTCTTCCAATGGCGGAGTTTGCCTACAACAACTCCGTTCACGCATCTACAGGACAGACACCTTTCTTTACTCTTACAGGTCACCATCCACGTTTTGACTTCGCTCCTCCTGCTTCTCCTTCTTCCGCTCCTGCAGTACAGGATCGTCTTCAGCATCTTCGCAGGTACAGGATGATCTCCAGGTTCACCTTCAGCAGGCACAGGAATGGTACAAGCATCATGCTGATGCTCACCGTCAGCCGGCACCTGCATACAAGGTTGGTGATCTTGTGTGGCTTCTTCGTTGACACATTCGCACCAAACAGGCCTTCTTCTAAGCTGGATTTTCAACGATTGGGCCCTTACAGGATCGTGGCGGAGGTAAATCCTGTAGCTTTCCGACTTGAGTTACCATCCACGGTGAAACTTCATCCTGTGTTTCACACCTCCTTGTTGGAGCCGTATCATCCTTCTTCTCTTCCTGGTTGTGCTTCTTCTCCTCCCCCTCCTGTGGTCATTGCTGGTGAACCTGAGTACGAAGTTGCAGTCATCCTTGATTCCGTCTTCATCGCCGCCAACTTCAATATTTGGTGGATTGGAAAGGTTATTTGCCTACCGATCGCACTTGGGAACCTGCATCCAACTAACTCCATGCTTCTCCAAAGTTGCTGCCTTCCATCGGCATTATCCTGCTAAACCAGGTCCTACGACTCGTGAAACTCGTCCTTAGGAGGAGGTGCTGTCACAACCCGATACAAGACACAGGATGCAGGATACATGATTCTGGATACATGATACAGGATGCAGGATTTCGGATACAGGATACGGGTTACAGGATATACCTATAGGATATTCCTATAGGATATGCTACATGATATGCCTAGAGGATAAGGGACACTATTCTTAGCTCATGACTAAAATTAGACTCATGACTAGATTAGCTTGGAGTTGTGAGCATAAAAGCTCCGACCTAATTGTTGTACAATCAGTTACTATCAACACCAGTCATTTTACGATCATTCTTGTTCTTGTCTTGTTCTTGTCTTGTCTTGCTCCTTTGCCTCTTGCTCTTGTCTGGCTTCCGGATCCTATCCTGTTCCTGTCTCTCCTGGATCCTATCCGGTTCCTGTCTTGTTCCTGAATCCTGTCCTGTTCTTGTCTCACTCCTGAATCCTGTCCTACTCCTGATTCCTGAGTTCCCAGTTCCTATTCTGCTATCCTGCTTCGGTTCCTATCCTACTCCTTGTCCTGCTATCTGGCTCCAGTTCCTATCCTGCTCCCTGTCTTACTCCTGAGTTCCTAGTTCCTATCCTGCTCCGGTTCCTATCCAGCTCCTTGTCTTGTTATCTTGCTCCTTGTCCTACTCCTGAGTTCCTAGTTCCTGTCTTGTTTCCTATCCTGCTCCTGAGTCAAGCCTTCCTACTCTTGGATCCTGCTCACTTCCTGTTTCCTGGATCGTGGCTTGACAACAGGCCGCATTTTGCGGTACGAGATGGAGTTCTTTATTATAAAGAAAAGAGACTCTATGTTCCAGAAGGGACATGGAGGGAGAGGCTGTTAAGAGAGCATCACGATGTTCCTTTGGCAGGACATGGTGGAAGGCATAAGACGTTGGCTTTGTTGAAGCAGGGATTCTATTGGCCGGGTATGATATGATGTTGCCAAGTATGTCAAGACATGCCCCACATGTCAACAAGTAAAGAGCCGATCGCAAAAACGAGCTGGGAAGTTGCAGTGTATACCGATTCCAGAGCGGCCATTTCAAAGTGTTACTTTGGACTTTATCATGGGATTGCCAAAATCTTGTGGTTTTAATGCGCTCATGGTGGTAGTCGATCGGTTTTCAAAGGTTGCTCATTTCATTCCAACTGTAGAGACAGTGAATGCAATTCAAGCAGCGAAGTTGTTCTTCCACGAAGTCATAAGAGTGCGCGGACTACCGGAAACCATGATCTCAGATCGGGATCCTCGGTTTACGGGAAGTTTTGGGGACATTGTTTAAGCAGTTTGGTACGATGCTCAAGTTCAGTACAGCTACCATCCGCAAACTGATGGTCAAACGGAGAGGGTGAACCGACAAGTCGAGGACTATCTCAGATGCTATGTTCAAGGTGATCAACTTGATTGGGCTGAACACTTGATATGGCTGAGATATGTTACAATAACTCGACACACTGCAATCGGATGTAGCCCGATGGAAGTGTTAACTGGGAATAAGGGTGGTATTCCTCAGAGTATGGTGTTACCGAAAGACGATAGCAATCGAGTTCCATCTGTAGCAGAGTTCACGGACAATTGTATCGAACATGGGAAGCTGCTCGTCAAGCGATGGCTGCAGCACAGGAAAGGTATCGTCAGCAGTACGATAAACATCGGCGGGATGTAGAGTATCAGGTTGGGGATATGGTATTGTTGAGTACCAAAAACCTGAAGGTTCCAACACTCTTTCGAGAAGTTTCTATCGCACTACATAGGTCCATACAAGGTGGTGAAGCAGTAGGGAAAGTGGCTTATGGTTAGATCTTCCTCCAGAGTTGGGAACAATACACAATGTGTTTCATGTCAATT
The DNA here is from genome assembly GCA_003024785.1 of Selaginella tamariscina. NCBI lineage: Eukaryota > Viridiplantae > Streptophyta > Lycopodiopsida > Selaginellales > Selaginellaceae > Selaginella > Selaginella tamariscina. The sequence goes on along the minus strand of PUQB01000332.1, from coordinate 175,653 downwards.
GCTCGAGCCATTCCACAAGGATGAGAAACATCCACATAGATATCATAATTACGTCCGCCTCCAGAGTTAGTTGGTGAGGAGAAAGAATTTGAAGTTGAGGATATTAAAGGGGCGAAACATTCATGGACGGCGAAAACGTAAACGTGAATATCTTGTTAAGTGGAAAGGGTACCCGGCATGCGAGTCGACATGGGAACCATTGGAGAATCTGCAGAACGCGATGGAGTTGTGTGAATGAGTTTGAGGCAAGGTCTCAAACTGATTAAGAAATAAAGTTATTTCTTCTTAACCTAGGGGCCGACAGACAACCTTAACTAGAGGCCTCCAATATAAATTCTAGTTAACTAAAGAAATTAACTAACTGTTGTCTGTGTCGGGTGACAGACTTTGCAGACGTGCAAAAGGTCTCCAAATGACTTCTTGTCGCAGGTGGTGCCTCCGGCAGCTGAGTTTGCTCAGTGAACGACGGTTCTGAAGTATTTGGCTTCGCGTAATGCAAGGGGGGTAATAAAACTTGTGAACTTTTTGCTGACTCCGCATAGAGTGATTAGTGTTAGTTTTTAGTTAATTTTCCTAACCTAGTCTAGTCTTGGAGTTAGACGTCAACGAGGACGTTGACATTTCAAAGGCGGGGAGTGTGTCATAGTTTTTACTATGACTCGACCCTTTACTTTGGGGTTTGACTGTTGTTACTACCGAGTTGTGTGACGAACCCTAGATGTAGTAGGAAACAGGCCCGTTAGTGCACTTGGGTATCTAGTGATGGTCCGGCCGGGTGTCATTAGGTATTTGCAGAAACTCTAGGCGAAGCTAGAACTTACCTTCTAGAAACTCTCCCCCGTTTGACGTTCCAGGTTAGGGTTCTTTAAAATATAGCTTGTCAAAATAAGGGTTAGGGACACCCTAGGGTTGACCTAACCCTAGGGTTGCCCTAACCCCACGCCCTAAACCCCCCCCTAGGGGTTAGGTTTAGGGTTAGGTTAGGACAACCATTTTCTCTAAGGGCTGGCATTTCCGTGCCAGCCCACTTACTCATTTAGGTAAACAGGGGGGGGGGGGTCCGTCACATAAATAAGGTAGAGTATATGTAGTGAGGCTTCCTGGGTTCAAAGAGAGCTCGTTAACCTCCTACCGGTGCAAGCTAAGCTTGTGTCGTCAAGGTGCAACCCTCCGTTGTGCCGCCCAAACTTCCACACGACAGGGGTACAACCCACCCTAGGGTTAGACTATCCTTATCGTTGGCAGGATCTTGCCTTTGAGATAGGGGCACGTCACTTCCAAGGAGTTAGTCAGATTCCTTGGTCCGAAAACCTGCCCGCAAGCTCAAAGACATTGCCCGAGTTCACGTTCCGCAAACTAGTGGTTGAGGCCTTGCTCCGGCCGCCTCAACCACGCCAAGCTAGGAACGACACCTAAAGCTCGGCTAGTCCGTGTATCCTGATTCACAAGGTGAGTCTCGTTTGTGGACTTAGTCAGCTAGGGGTTTGACTTCCTAAGGCTTGGGTTCCTAATACGGGTTACTTTACCAGGTTCCGTGGGGTTTCCAAGAGGGGATTCCAGGGTTGGCACCTGGCAAGCCGCCTTTGTGGCACCAGGTAAAAACTCTGACAACATACATTCTTAAATAATAGTATAGCTTTTATTGCAAAGGTATTAAGTAAGAATATTCATTAACCTTTTTATACTATTCATGAACTGATGATTTGGTGGAATGATTTGAATTGAATGTTCAAAGGCATGATCTCTAATATGAATATAATTAGAATTAAGGTGGATATATTAATACATAGACACTTAAGTTTAAACATGTATATAAGTATCATTTTAAATAATTTTATTCTACAACATGATTGATTCAATTGTTAATGTTATATTTTATATAAAAATTATCAAGGCATTTTGATATTATTTAACCTTTGTTTATTGAATTTTATTAGTTTAGTATTATAAATCATCTTATTGTTCAAAGTTGGCATAATAAATTCATATGAATTTTAAATGTTGACATAGTTATAAACATGGCTAATTTTATAAATAGACTAATTAGGATATATATATATATATATATATATATATATATATATATATATATATATATATAAATTTAATAATGTTCTTTAAGTTTTTGTTATTCATTGTCAAACAAGTAAAATATAGTTTATACATAAATAATTACTCATAAAAGCCACTCTTTAAAGCAGTTGGTGCTTCATTAATTGGGAATAGATTTTTGCACGATCTCTCTTTGTCATCTCATATCATTATGTGCACCACCAAGCTTACTTCTTCGTTTACATAGAACCAATGCTTTACAAGTTCTTATTGCACATTGTTTCAAACTAGAGCTTATCACTAAAGAATGTGATTAACTTGATTTAATGTATGATCATGTTGTTTGCATGCATCTTAATTGTGAAGTCTTGCACAAAATCGCTTAGCTAATGTTAGTTCTATTGCTTATTGATTTGTTCTTTTAAGTTCAAAGCTCACTCTAACTTTTTTTTTTCTCTTTTTGCATCTACTTGCTTTTGTTCCCTCCTCTTTGCTTTATCAATTTTCCTTGCTCTTTCTTAAGAAAGAGCACCTTCTTATGTTCAATAGTTGCACAAACCTTGGACAAGATGTTTTTTGAAGTGAACAACATACCATTTGATATTTGTACCCTCATGCTAGATCAAGTGCATCTTTGTGTGGATTACCTTTTAGCTCAAGACCATCTTTAGACCAACATAAAAAGTGTGAAAATAAATGTAAAAGTGAATAGGCAAGTTCTCAAAAACTAACTCAATAAACCTAGTCGGCCTAATATTGTAAATTTTCATGGCCACATTAATAATTTATTTATCATAGTTTTTATTATAAATGTTCTTTACTTTGAAAATTGACTATTGTTACCTACCAAAGTATGTTGATGACCCCTAGGTGTTGAGGAAACATGTTGCTTATTGCACTTACATATCTAACGATGGTTCGGTTAGGTGTTGTTAGGTACTTGCAAAAAACTCTAGGCAAATTTAGCACTTTGTTTTTGACGTCCTAATTGATGTGTTTGGTGTGTCGGATATGATTAAAAACACCCCTAGAGTTGATCTAACCCCATGCTCTAAACCCCTCGGGTTAGGGTTTAGGAGTAGGTGGATGGTTAGTTTAAAACTCACCAAATCATTTACTTTGAAAATAAGACTTCGTGCCAGCCCACTTAAGCAATGAAAAAAACAACGGGAATTCCATCACATAAATAAGGTAAAATATATGTAATGAGAGTTCTTGATTTATAAGTGAGTTCATTCTGTTTCTATTGTTACAAGCTTAAACTTATGTCGTCAAGGCACAACCCTCTGTTATGCCACCTCAACTTCCAAACAATAGAGGTATGTCCCACCTTCATAGTAGTTTACATTTATTATTAGCGAATATCCACTTATGAGGTCCAGTTGAAGTATATGTTTCAAGGATCAGAGATTAAGACATGTCTCTAGCCTCCTCCTTCACATCAAGTTAAGAAGTAGTACTCAGATCTAAGCATGCCACATCTGTGTTCTTGTCCAATTGTGGACATGAAATCTTGGATGATAAGTTCTCTTTATCAAGTTTTTGAGGGTTCATAAAGAGGTTTTAAAGTTGACATTTGTGAACCACGTTTGTGACATCAACTGTAGCTATGATGTCTGAGGGGCTATGACAAGATAGCCCACACCTTAGGAAACAATGACACATGAACATGTGACACTGAGCTAGATGGTGCATAGGACAATACTCAAGACACAACCTTAGGGTTTGTGTCATAGAGGGGTTGGGTACTCTAACAAACAAGTGTGCTTGTGCTCCACTCAATGAAGGCTAGGTCTCATAATCGAGTGTGTTAGCAAGCACACTTGGTTGGGAGTGTTCTTCTTGAGGCTGTGTGAACATGTCCAGGAATTAAACAATCTAAGCTTAATAACAAGGGTTTTTTCATGATGCATTCACGTGGTCGCAAGCTTAGAATTTTCCAAATTTGCTTAACAGAACACTCACATTTGTGTTGCCATTAAGTACTAATCCTAGGTCTAGGGTATAGCCTAGCCTCACTAACCCTTAGGGGTTAGTTTTGGGTTAGGGTACCCTTCATCGCCCTAAAAAGGGTTGTATTCCCAAATAAGGGTGATTACTCAAAGGGTAAGTAACAACGACTTAACTTTATAATGAAGTATGTGTGAAACACATCTTCTTGGTGAGGTTAAGACATGAACCTATTTAAGTCTCATGGGGCAAGATCCTAAAGTTTACTTGGGTTATCTTTTGGGATTTGGAAATAGTTATTTTAAGGGACTTAGATAAGTTTTAAACTTATTTTTAGCATCTAAGTCAAATTGTTTAGATTGTCTTGGAGATTTAACATTACTCACACATGATGTTAATGTTGAATGCCACTTAGTAGCCACGTGTTAACCCTTTAGATTAAAACTTTAACATTATTGAGTAACTTTTTATAATCTTTTCTTTTCACAATTTGATACTCCATGATTTTTCTATTACAATTTTTTCTCTTTGTAACAGTAGCTAGCTTCTTATATATGGCCATGTACTAACATATCTACTTTAATACATACGATGTTTAAAATTTACATATATAACAAGTATTCAAAGCGGTTATTATCAAGTTTACTACGTGCGGAGGTTGGTAAGATGAATACTTAAATATTGTTTTACCTCTTATGTGTGTAAACTTCATCAAACATCTTAGTTGGGTTTAGATTTATTAATAACATTCTGCTTATAATACATAAATTTAGTTAACAATTAATTTAGTACATAAGTGATTGGGTCCTACTAAGTGTTTTGAAGAATTGGTCATTAAGTATTTCAAAGTGCAATTGATGGGCTCTTATAAGGAGGATATTGTTTACATAATTCATATAAACATTTAAAACAACTGTTAAACCCGTAATTTTCTTACCCTCCGTACTTCGATAAACCCGTACTAAGGGTCTACCGAATTGAATTACGGACGTAATTAGACATCAGAAAATCAGGAAAGAGGGTAAGGATGGCAAGGTGTATAGCAGGTAGCAGTACTACGGATCCCGTCATAGTACTGGAAAATAAGAATAGTATACTACATCACAGAAATATGAGTAAGAGATGGACATATTAAGAGAGAAAGGAAACTTATATTATGTCCGCTCACGGCACATAGTACAAAACAACAGTATACTCGGGATGCCCTTCTAGTCCTAATCTGGCCTATTTATACCCGTACTAGCAGTTACCATAACTGCCTCCTAGCCTTATCCATTCGGTTACTATAACTCCTCCTTATCCTTATCCATAAATGCCGTACTCCGCTTCTACCGTATTGCGGTGTCGCCCCGTATTGCGGTGGTGCATCAGTAACTCGTACTCCGATATATCCTTTCCACTCTCGATTTTCCATAATATATATTATTTTTGATATTTTCCCATTTACATTGCCCATGAAATAACAAGAAATTCTACTAATGTCTAACTATGCTCCTAACACAACTTACCTCTCAACGATCCAACCCTCTTGTCTAAAATCATCTGAGTGTAGTATATTTATATGATGCAATACACAAATACATAATGAAACATTAACCTACATGTATTAGTGCCACGTGTCATATGTGTGCTAAGAACAAAATTAATAAAATTGTGACTTTCATTAGAGGCTCTCCAGTTATTAAACAATAACACCTGATGTGTGCAGAAGTTAAATGTGAAGAATATTCAAAGAATTTCTTACTATTATGCTTGCAACTTTAAACCTTCGTTTGTGAACATTAAAATAAAATTTTAGAAAACAGAAAACAATTTAACTTTTAAACAATATTACTCACATAAAAATCATATATTTTATAAAACAACATGTAATTTCAACAATTTAATGAAATACGGTTTGTTGTGTTAGTCTGGAGGTTTTTATAAACAATCATTAACGATTATTTGACATATTTAATTATTAGAATCTTCATGCTGTTATTACTTTAAACCGGGATAAATCCAAAATAAACCAATTCATTAAATTGATAATGTAATTAAACTCAAAATAGCAATTTGCTAGCTCGTTATACATAGTGCCTTTAATTGTATTAATTTGCGTAAGGCACATGTATATCTCAGGCATGTCCATTGAAGTTGCATGTGTATAATACTTAATCACTTAACGGTGTAATTAATTTAACCGTAACAATTAAATGTCTAATGACCATCCACATATGTTAATGAAATTTGTTTTCATAAATAATTCACTTATAAGGACTTCAGTTTAATTTTATATAATGTTAGAGGCATTTGTGGAGATGTCTTCCTACTTGCAATAGCATTTTGTTCATCCTTTATAATTATGGTATTAATATCCTAATTAATAAAATTAATACTTAATTTTTATTCTTTCATTTTTTATATTTATATAGCTAAAGGTTTATTTACTTATACGTAATATTTTTAATATATTTGGATGATCATTAAGAAATTTCATAACCCAAGGTATTATTATAAATTTAAACACAAATAAGCATATTATCTTCAACTTGTTTGTTTGTTAATGTAGCTCCCTCTTTATTTATGTCATCAATTAAAGCTTGTAAGAATCATTAAACTTGCATTGCAATTTTCTTCTTTCTGTAATTATGTTCATGTATTCGTTTCCTTTGCCTATTAAAAAATAATAATTCAAAATTTTTTAAGTAAATATATAAATTAAATATAAATATATATACCTTCAAAGCCTTAGTATAAATGTAAATGGAAGTTTTATAGGTAAAAGCATTGCTACTTCTTGGTGTAGAGAGTTTCAGTTGCTCCGTTATACATGATTAAAATAAACTTCAAAATAAATTATTTTTAAGTTATTTTAATTATATAGAGCTTTATATTATTTTATTGGTTATATAAATACAAAATTCCTATAAATGATATATTACTAAATTATTTTAAGGTTTATGTTGATTATATATGTATAAAAACGTTTACATCATTTTATATTATCTAATATAATTTATTGTAATATATTTTTAATTTACCTTGATGGTTTCTTGATGAGTATTAATAATTCCATTAGTTGTAGATAACCATGAGTTAAGTAACTGTATAGTATCCATTTAACTTGATGTTCAAGTGCATAGATCTCAAATATTCTTTGGTATCTTATGTTTCACTTGATCATGTGAGACAGTTTTGCAAATGTGTATATAACCTTTCTAATCTTTTAAAAACTTACATAATTAACTCTTGATTAAACTTAATGTGATATAGAAATGATTTAAATCAAATTAATGAAAACATACTTCATATACTTCTGGATTATTTTTTAATAATATTAATTAAACTTGGAAATTGTATTTTTTAACTAACCTTTGCTTATAATTACTTTTGAAGAGAAGAATTATAAGCTGAGAAGTGAAGTGAAAATCCATATTCCCATATTTGATAATGAAGTTTTTAATTTATTATGGAATCATTAACAAAATGTTAAGAATGTATAGTATACTCTCTGTTGGTAAGAATGTATAGTATACTATGTTAAACATATAATCTTTTGATTGTACGCTTCCCACGATGCTTTACAAACGTGACACATTATTAAGTTTTAAACTAAAATAAAAAACATATAACAATTTTTCTTTAATAATGCAGCTCATACATAATATATATATATATATATATTATATGCGTAATTATAGTTTTAATATTCAACGTTAAAGGAATGTAGGCAATCAATCAGTATCTTATTGCATATACACATAATTCCTGCACATATCTTATTTATAGATGGTATATAAAATTTCAATAATGAACTTTATTATTTTTGAACTAAAATTAAAACAATAAATAAATCTTTTAAAATGGTAAGTTTAAGACATCATTTTACATAACCATAAGAGAACCCATAATAACAACAAGCAGTGAGACCAACAGAGAGCAAGTCGACTCCGAGCCGAGGTTCTTTGTTGGAGCAGACGCTGGCGGTGATCCAGTGGGATTCTCCGGTGGTGGCGGTGTACTCTCTGGTGTACTGGGTGTACCGCTGGGTGTACTAACTGGTGTGGGGTGTACCAACTGGTGTAGGGGGTGTACCGCTGGGTGTACCAACTGGTGTAGCGACTGGTGTAGTGGGTGTACTCACTGGTGGAGGGGAAAGAACAGGGGCAGGAGCAGCGGCAGCAACTATGTTCACTTGCAAGGCCATACCGTTCTGGCAGTGTCCCGGTACGCCACATATGAAATACTGTGCGGAACTGGTGGAGCTTAGCGTAATGCTGTCATTACCAGTAGCTAAACTGTTAATGGGCGATGAAGTACTGCAGGCTTTGAATGATGCCTGGCTCACCTCCAAGACAGTGTGACTGGGACCATATCGAAACACTACATAAAGAGAGAAACATAACTGGTTATCTTACAAGCATGATACTCTATATATATGTATATGTATATTGGGAGAGTACAACATATACATGTAACATGTTCGAGAGAGAAGAGAGTTATGTTAAAGAGGTTAACATCTGATTAGCATTAACCAGTGAGGAAATGTCATAAGTGAGTACACTTATTAGGATATGCACCTCCGTTGCAGGACTGTGCGTACGTGTGTGTGTGTGAGAGAGAGAGAGAGCAGTCAAATGTATTAAACTCAGAACATATTCACGAATTGCTCAGAAATTACATCAGCAGTTGAACACACGCTATATCCTATATATCACAAAATCCCTATAAAGGCATTATGCGTGTGTGTGTGTGCTAACGTATACACAATCACACACAGATCAAACATAAAAACATAAAAGCAGCATAAAACTTTACTCACCAAGCACATCTCCAGGTTGAAACTTGTGCTTAGCCGCCCAAGTTGTATAGCTCACTCCTTGTGTCCATCCCTGACTATCACCAACTATATACGTTGCCGCAGATGCAAAACTCACGAATACTCCAATAAACAGCAGGAAATCGATCAGTGCACTGTCTCTTCCCATAGCTGCTCTAAAACAACACAAAGAACTTTAACACATATATGTATATATGCTGTGTGTGCATGTGTATGTATTATACGCATATAGACATAGTCAACCTGGAGATACAAAGAAGTGTTACATCAAGAGCGGGTCGACTGTTGCCCATTTGCACGTACTTCACTGTCAAACACAAACACGATCAGAACCGGCATACACATGATCACAAACTGTATAATAATATACACTATAACAACTAACATAAACTAAATAGTTTAAATATATAATAAAATTGATATTATATATGTAAGTGATCTTATTACCACTGAGATTGCATTACTGGCATGCATCGAAGTCATAATCCAACCACGTTCTCTGCACGACGTATATTTTATTTCACGCCATTTCTGCAATAATTGAACATAAGATGGCCTTGTGACAATCATGTTGGATAAATATTTAATAAATATATATTATTTTAAAGATTTGAATGTGGAAAGTTAACGGTATTATAATGGGACAAAAAATATAATATATTATATTATGTTATATAATATATAATACTATTACTAGAAGGTAGAAGGATCATACTTAGCTTGCAATGTATCAGGTACTTGAGAATATATCATTGCTTTAGATTGGAATATTCTGCTTCAGAGCCTTACTCCCCCTTGTACTAGAAAGGTTTATTCTTAGCTCCCTAGCAATACTTAAATGTCCAAACTTCTGCAAAAAAAATACATAATATACTGTGTGTGTGTGTGTGTTGTGTTGCTAACAATGGTAAAAATCGTTGAACTATGATAGCTACGTTTAGTAGTGACTGAAGGCATACCATATCATGCATCTGAAGAATCTCTATAAGTACGTGTTGCTAAACTATGAGCAAAAGGTTAAAGCAAGTCAGTGGGCTAACCTATGTACAACTGAATGCAGCGTGTGTGAGTGTAAACATGTTTATTGTAGTATTTGATTAATGATAATAGTAATTAAATAATATTTTATAATAATTAGAACATACTCTGAGCATGTATTTAAGGTCTGTCCTTCTGTCTTTCTCAAGCTGTGTAATAGTCGGAAGTTTAACACCAGCCTGTAAAGCATTCTCCCATAACAGGTTTGACTCATGCACTTCTTCACTGGGTAGTTTTGTGTATAGATAACCCTTAAATTCTTGGATAGCAACTGGAAATGTTCTTTTATGTTTCCTAATCTGAATAGAGAATATATTCCAGTTAATTAATTCTATTTTAATTGATTAATCGATATTATTAATATTTATATACCGGTTTTCGTGGTTTAAACAGAAGGCCTGCCTCCTTAGCAACACCTCTTAGACCACCGTGTCTTCGTGCTAAGTATGCAAGATCAGCTCGTCCATGTGCTTTAATCTCGTTCTCTCCAGGAAAATGCGTCCTTAATATGAATAATACACAGGTATAATTTTGTATTATACTTATATGCATAATTAAGATGAAGAATAACTTACATTTGATGCTCCTTGATAAAAGTTTGGAAATCCTTAACCAACTCAGAGAAAGTATAAATGGGAACAAAGTCCCGACCAAGCTGTTTGGCAACTGTTCGGTAGCCTCCGTGTATTCTAATCTACATATGTGAAAAAACATGTCACAAACACAAACACACACACACACACACACAGATATATATATATATATATATATATATATTATATATAGAGAGAGAGAGAGAGAGAGAGAGAGAGAGAGAGAGAGAGAGAGAGAGAGAGAGAGAGAGAGAGAGAGAGAGAGAGAGAGAGAGAGAGAGAGAGAGAGAGAGAGAGAGACGAGTATGTATTACCGCATGATGGAGGTCCCATTGTCGGGCAGCTATAAGTGATTTTTGCCGCGGCATAACACATTTAACAATACTTCTTTCAGGTGATGGCCTCTCTAAAGAAAATTCCTTTGTGATCTTATTATAATAATGCGATTCCCCTATACAAGTATAACTTAAATAAATAGAAACATGAAAGCACACCTGTGTATGTGTATGTATTGCTTGTAAATTTATAATATATATATATATATAGAGAGAGAGAGAGGGGGGGGGGGGGGAGGGACGGGGAGAGGGAGAGGGAGAGAGGGGGAGAGAGGAGAGGGAGAGAGAGAGAGGAGAGAGCGTACCTTCTGATGTAATCTGGTTCCAGCTATTTTCAATAAAAGATTCAATTGCGGAGTCTATGTGATCCACGTTCTCCCTGAGGCGTAAGTCAGCTATAAAAAATGTTATATACGCATGCACACACACACACACATATATATTTCTGTGTGTGTATATGTATACCAAAAACCATCTGGTTTACGACAGGCACGTAGATTTAGTGCTTGAGCAACTGAAAGAAATCCACCTACTTCCTGCGCACACAAACTTGTATAGTTCTAATACATGAATAAATATATAACAACTCATTATAAGCTAGAATTATTAGAACTTGTATATAGTGTAACAATCGCCATAATTTTACCATTATTTTCTTCACTAAATCGCGTCTCCCATTTTCAATGAGCTCCATCCTACTTGGCATACGCTCCTTGTCAACCTCCTGTGATATGCCTATATTAAACTTAAATCAAGGCATCTATCTCTCTCTCTATGCGTGCAGTGTGCACGCGCACGCATGTGTGTGACATTACCTTGCCTTGACATTTCTTAGACTTCTTATAATCAAAAAGATCAAGCTGAAGTTTTTCAAGTTTCTGTTGGCGTCTCCCTAACTCCAACAGACCATCCGGAGGCTAAAAGAATAATCAAATAAATAAAATAAATCAATTTCTTAAAACTAAAACTAACCAAACCAATAATTAACTTAACAATAGGTGATTAACTAAAACTAAAGTTACCAATATCCCCAGGCATCGGTAATTTCTGTCTATAGATTTGACAATTGCATCCACCATTGGTACGAGGTATCTAAAACACGATAGTTAAACCGCTGCAATCAAATAACATGCTTGTACATACCTATTGTGTGTATATATATATATGTGTGTGTGTGTGTGTGTGTGTGTGCGCGTGTGTGTGTTTAGAAATAAATATACGTGTGTCTGTACAAACAGACCTTATCTCAACATTTACGGGATCCAAGACACAGAGCAAATGTTGAAAAATTTCATCTTTATATGCTTCATCAGTAGAGCCAACAGGCATGAGCTCATGAACTTGTCCAATAATTTCACCGTTTGCTAAATGTATCACATTCCATCCTAATACGTCAATTTCACCTGTATTATGCAGTTTGTCAAAAGTTCATGATAATGTGTGTGTGTTTAGAAAGTAGCAATATTTAGACCAATATATGCACTATTAAAAAAAAGAATAATAAACACCACTAATAAATCAATGAACGTCATACACATGCAAGGTATATGCCTGTAGTTAAGTGTGTGTGTGTGAGAGAGAGAGTGTGTAATATATATATATATATATATATGTATGTATGTATGTATGTATGTATGTATAGACACAGACACACACACAATGGAAATTGAAACTTTTAGTATGTGTGTATAAACCTATAATGTTAAACCAATACTGCTCTTAATTTCATTTTTTTTTTTACTTACCTGCTATTACTTCATTCAATCCAACAATCCTAGGCTAGAATCGAACTTGTCTGCGGCACCAATTATAACGCATGCACGCACGCACGCACGCACACACACGTACATACCTATCTTCAGATTTGTTCTTTCAGAGACAGCGCCACATCTAGAAATGCAAGAAATAACCGGAGATTGCACAGTTGGGCGCAGCTGCAGACTCAGCATTGGGGACATTCATCAAAAACCTATAAAAACCCTGCATTTAGTTTAGGGTTCTTCCATCTGCTTTATTTGCCGTTAGATTCTTTTTAGTCGATCCAACGGTCAGATATTCGTTTTACCGAAATTGAAATTTCTTATCAAAGTGATTGCCATCTTTTAAAAGTATAAATAAGTATTATACATATGTGTGTGTAGATGTTACAGTGCTCTCCAATAAGTAATAACACATAATATATATATCAACTTATTTAAATTATAAATGTTTAAAATTATATATAGATCATTCACATTCACTTAATAACTTTATAATTATTTTAGTTATTGTAAAACATATGGGATTAAGTCATAAAGCAGAAACTAATTTTAACTAAATTAAGTTTAAAATATATTGCAAAACAATAAATACTTAACTTGAATATATTTTGTATTTAAACATATTTTCTACTCAGCAGTTAACTGTCTACATGAACAAACTCTACTTCAAAATAGAAGGCTCTTAATGAAGATTTATTGTATTTATTTGTGTATATAGACAAAACGATATAATACATAAATTATGAATATAATTAAAACATATTACATTTACATACGTACTAGTAACAATAGTATTAACTATTGCAGTTTTCCTGAATATACACACCAGAAGATTCTGGTTTAGGGATTAGATATGTAATGTTAAAGAAACACTTGGCCTGCATCCATTGTTGATGCTGCAGGAGTCCAATTAGGAATGTAAGGTGGGGCGGGAACAAGGTGATTATGAATGCGTATACGATTTAGAGGAATGAAAGTATTGGAGAGAGCCTCTGAAGTTTGATCCAGGAACAACAATGTGGTGGATGTTCGAGGACAACAGTTCTATATGATAATTGGTCCAGGGAGGCGGATGTGTCCTGGAATCCTGCTTGGGATGACGACCAGCCAGTTCATTCTGGGGAATTTGCTGCATTGTTTTAACTGGGAGATGCCTGATGGAATCACCAAGGTGGATATGGAAGAGGAATTTGGATTAATACTTCCCACAGCAACTCCTTTGGAACTCATACCTTCTCCAAGGTTCCAAGAGGAGTGTAAATATACAATGCTTGGACAATACATCTCTAGTCTTTACAATAACGTTGTCAAAACGCACTTGAAAACTTAGAATATTCTTAGTATATGGTATATTCTTTATATATTCTTTACCTGGTCTGTTTGTTTTAAAATATATCAGGACTTTATAAGGATCTTATCATGTTTCATATTTATTATAAATTGAAATATAAACTATTAAACTATTTACTAAGTGTAAAAATAAAATATACAAGTAAGATAGATATAATTTAGCTTATAAATATAATGCTTAGAATGGATGTTTACCAAAGGATTAGATGTTAGAGAAAAAAGGAACTACAATTATGGTGCAGAAGGAATTAAAAGAAATTTGAGATTTTATTACGTGTCGACGAGAACGTTACATTAAGAGAATGTGTATGTTATGTTCAACAGACAAAGTCACAATCAAACGGACGAAGCAGGTTAGAACTTAAATTGTGACTACTATATGCTATATTTTTTTAATCCTTATAGCAGATACTGTACTCTTGTAACATGCACATGATTAAGAACGTTAGCGCAAATAGGACCATGGCTATAGCCCTAATTGATGGGACCAAGGTTGATTGCGAACGTGTTTTCAATTACAACATGTTCTCAAACTTTTTTAAAATCTTATGAATGCATTCCTGGTAACAAAATAATAATTAATATTTAAAATATTTTTAGCATATTTAAAAATTAAAATGCTGAGATTTTAAAATATTTAAATTACAAATTGGGCGAATGCGTTTTGTAAATGCGTTACGGAACGCCCACAAAAACATGGGAATGTGTTCTCTAATAACACTCATTGAGATTATATAAAGTCTTATTTTTTATTTAAAGGTGCTTTTACTTTTAAATATTATATTTAATCTGTGTAGGATGACGCCTCTCGTATTCCTAAGTAGCCTTAAATAACATGAGTAGCTTCATATCTATCGTATTCCTAAGTAGCATTAAATAACATGTCTATCTTTAAACAAGGCTACTTGAGAATACTTAGGCATTGTTATCCTATATAATAAAAAAATGGTCCTAGTCAATGTTTTGGTTCAAATAAAGGATCTAGCCTAAAGTGTGTACGATTGTTATCATTATTAATAATGTTTGCTTTTATAAATGAATAATTATGGTGGCAAGAATAAAAATAGGTAAATCATTTTGATGGAGGTTTTTTCATATTCATACTTATTTGTCTCTTTTAGATATGTGTTTGCATACTTATAAATACTTGTTGTCAAAGGTGTGTTTAAGACAATCGCTCTCAATTTTTCTTATGGTTGGAAAATATTAATGCATTATTTAATAAAGTTTGCAACTCAATAAAATGGGCAAATGTACTTACCTTGCCACATATGATGAAGCTTTCCAAAAAATTACATGTAAAAAAAAAAAAAGTTGTGTGTGATCCTCATGGTTGAGGTGTTAGACTTCAAAAAGTTTCTAAGAGATATATCAAAGAAAGAAGTGATTTCCTAATCGGTCATCTTGTATTATTATAATTCTTCTTCTCCAAAAGAGATGGTGTACTTATTAGTAGTACAAGTTGAGGTCATTAAAGTTAGAGTGGTTGTCACAAACCCGATACAGATACAGGATGCAGGATTAGGATACAGGGTTACAGGATATGCCTGCAGGATATTCCTACAGGATATACCTATAGGATATTCCTATAGGATATGCCTATAGGATATGCTACAGGATATGCCTAGAGGATAAGGGACACTATTCTTAGCTCATGACTAGATTAGACTCATGACTAGATTAGCTTGGAGTTGTGAGCATAAAAGCTCCGACCTAATTGTTGTACAATCAGTTACTATCAACACCAGTCATTCTACGATCATTCTTGTTCTTGTCTTGTTTGTCTCTTGTCCTTGCCTCCTGCTCTTGTCTTGTCTGGATCCTGTCTTCCTGTCTTGTTCCTGGATCCTACCTGCCTTCCTGTCTTGCTCCGGATCCTATCCGTTCCTGTCTTCTCCTGAGTTCTAGTTCCTGTCCTGCTCTCTCCTGTTCCTGAGTCAAGCCTTCCTGTTCTGGAATCCTACTTCTTCCTGGTTCCTGGATCGTGGCTTGACAGTTTGATAGTAACTGCTTTCATAGCTCTCGTTTCCTAGCTACTTTTTTTTCCTTGATTTTTTCCTTCGTTTTCCTCCTTTTTTTTCTTTCATAGATCATGGCTGATTTTGAGCACTTTCAACGCGAGCACCAAATGTTGCTTCATGAGCTGGCCACTTTGCGCCAAGTGGTCACCGATCTGCAAGGTTCCACCAATGCGGCACATGCAGCTGCTGATGCATCCTCCAAGGCTGCTGCGCAGGCTCTCTCTCAGCATCGGTGGTTCCTCTTCATCGAACTTTTCTTCGGAGCCGAAGATCAGCATGCCAGAAAAGTTCAGTGGCAATCGCCGATTTCCAAGGTTTCCTGAATCAGATCCGGCTCTTGATCCGCATGCAACCACGCCGCTACTCGACGATGCACAAAAGGTTGGCCTTTTGGCATCCTTACTAAGTGGATCTCCACGGCTTGGGTTGCCCCTTGCTGGAGCGTGACGACCCATTGATGGAAGACTTTGAAGGTTTCGTGGCTGCCTTTGAAGCCTGCTTTGGAGATCCTGATAAGTACCGTTCTGCATGCACAAGTTACGGAGCTCACACAAGGATCCAGACCAGCTTCCGTTTATGCATCCGAATTTCAGCAATTGTGCACGAACATTCCATGGGACGAGACTGCATTGATCGAACACTTCCGTTTTGGGCTGAGGGATGACGTGAAGGACCTTCTCCTTACGTTACCGGATGCTCAAACGTTAGCGGAGATCATGCAACAGGCCGTTCGCTGCGACAACCGTTTGTTCGAGCGCCGTCAGGAAAAATCCGTCAGCAGTTCCTGCAGCCAATCCTGTAGCCGTAGCACATGTTCCTACGACACCTTCTGGAGCAGTTCCTATGGAGGTTAACAAATCCAAGCGTGGCCCACTTTCAACTGCTGAGAAGCAACGTCGTCGGGGTGAGAACCTATGCTTGTATTGTGGTGAGCAGGACACAAGGTGGCGGAATGTCCTAATAAAGCCAGAAAGTTCAAGACGCGTGAAGCCGAAGCTGAAGTTCAGTCGGAAAACTTCAATGTCCACTTCGTCTAGGAGCCGCGAAGTTGGACGTAGGTGCAGGCTCCATTGGTGCTGCTCATACCATTCCATCACTCAAGTTTCCTGTACACATTCGCCTCAATAACGAGAGCTCAAGGAGTTTGCCCTGTTAGACACTGGTGCAAATGCATGTTTCATGGATGACACTTTTGCAGCTCAGCATGGCATTCCGGTGGTGAAGTTGAAGCGTGCAGTTCCTGTAGAGGTGGCCGATGGTCGTTTGATTGCTTCTGGCGCAGTTACCCACGCTACCACACCTCTCTTTGCAGTCATGGCGCATTCAACTGTTCGATTTCCTTCAACTTGATCAAGACTCGGTCGACTCCCATCATTTTTGGCATGCCATGGTTCGTTGTTGCAAATCCGCAGATCGACTGGAGGTCTAGGACGCTCACGTTTTCCTCTCCAGCAGCCAGGATCAATCCTGTACCTTCCTGCGTGCAGGATACATCCTTGGTGTCTGAGGCAGTACAAGCTACAGGATTGACCGTGCCTGTTCCTGTACCAGTGTTGAAGACTCCTCCTCGACAGGATTCACCTCATGTCAGTTCCTCAGCACATCCGCAGGCTTCTCCACTCCTGTAAGTTTGCGGATTCCTGTACAGGGTTCTTCCAATCCTGTATCAGTGTCGAAGGTTCCTCCTCAACAGGATCCACCTCCTGTTGGTTCGTCAGCACACTCACAGGCTCTCCTCACTCCTGTGCAACCACACTTCTGTACAGGATTCTTCCAATCCTGTACACTTGTCAACATCCACATCTGTTTCTCCCAATCCTGCCTCCTTTTGTTACTCTGTTCTGTTCCACCCCCAAGATCCTTCCTCTTTTTCAGTCACAGCTCCCTCCTTCTCCTCTCCGAGTTCTTACCACTACCATGCATGAACTTGCCACTGATCCTGCTCCTTTCCACCTTTTTGCCTTTCAAGTAACTCCTACGTCCTCTTCTACCTTTCCTGTGTCTGACTCTCCTGTTTTTCAATCTCCTTCTCCTGCTCCTTTTCCTTCTCCTCCTTCTTCCCTACCATCCAAGTATCACTTTTAAGGACGTTTTTGACAAGCACAAGGCTGCAGTTCTTCCTGTTCACAGGTCCTACGACTGTCCTATTGATCTTGCGGAAGGAAAGACTCCACCGTTCGGACCGATTTATGCATTGTCACCCACAGAGTTGGAGGTTCTTCAGTACATCGAGGACAACTTGGCATCCGGCTTCATTCGTCACTCAAAGTCCCCTGCAGGAGCGCCTATCTTCTTTGTCAAGAAGAAGGATGGGAGTTTACGTTTGGTTGTGGACTACAGGGGTTTGAATCAAGTCACCATTCGGAATCGGTACCCGTTGCCATTGATCCCGGAACTTCTCGATCGGCTGCGAGGAGCAAAGGTGTTCACGAAGATCGACTTACGAGGGGCCTACAACCTTGTACGGATTCGTCCAGGCGATGAGTGGAAGACTGCCTTTCGTACAAGGTATGGACACTTCGAGTACACGGTGATGGCCTTACCAATGCCCCAGCCGTGTTCCAACACATGGTGAACGACATCTTTCGTGACTTCTTGGACCAGTTTGTGGTGATCTACCTCGACGACATTTTGATTTTCTCCAAGGACCAGGCGGCACATGACAAGCATGTACGATTGTTCTACAGCGGCTTCGCGAGCATGGCCTGTATGCGAAGTTGGAGAAGTGTTTTTTCGATAGGGATTCTGTGGAGGGGCTACATCGTCTCTCCTGCTGGCGTTTCCATGGACATGCACAAGGTGAAGACCATCGTGGAGTGGGAGAGGCCCAAGTCTGTACGAGATGTACAATGTTTCCTTGGCTTTGCAAACTTCTACAGGCGGTTCATACAGGACTTCTCCAAGCGTGTACTTCCACTCACGGAACTCACCAAGCGCACAGAGGTTTTCTCTTGGTCCGACAAGGCGGAACATGCATTCACAACACTCAAGGACACCTTCACGACAGCTCCGATTTTAGCACATCCTGATCCTTCTCGTCCTTTCTTCGTTGAAGCAGATGCCTCGGATTTTGCAGTAGGATCCGTCCTATCACAAGTTGGAGAAGACAAGTTGCTTCATCCTGTAGCTTTTCACTCTCGTAAGTTCCTTTCGGCGGAGATCAATTACGAGATTCATGACAAGGAACTCAAGGCCATTGTGGATTCATTCGAGGAGTGGCAGCATTTCCTGGAAGGTGCTGCGCATCCCTGTACAAGTTCTTACGGATCATAAGAACCTGGAGTATTTTTCAAACGGCTCGAGTTCTCAGTCGACGACAGGCTAGGTGGGCGGAATTCCTATCACGTTTTGATTTCGTCATTGTCTACAGGCCCGATTTTTAGAATGGCAAGGCGGACGCATTGTCTAGGCGCTCTTACCTTGCACCGGTCCCAGGCGATCCTGCATATGACTGTCAAAGACAAGTGCTGTTGGGTCCTGATCGATTCCGGCTTGCGGCACTACAGGTTCATCAGGCTCCAGCAGATTCAACACTTCTACAGGACATCCGTTCGCAGTTGGCTACAGACGACTTGGCAAGGAATGTGTTCTCACACATTAGTCCTGACATTGCAAGCTCCTCTTCCTCCAGTTCCCGTTCAGACTACACGCTGTTTGCCATACAGGACGGACTCCTGTACCGGGAAGGTCTCCTGTACGTTCCTGTTGGTGTTTGCAGGACTCGTGTGGTACAGGATTGTCATGATACCCCGGCTACAGGACATTTTGGTGTGGCCAAGACAGTTGAGTTGGTGACTCGCAACTATTGGTGGCCTGGGTTGCGAGGTTTTGTGGAAAGGTTTGTACGGAGTTGTGACACCTGCAACAGGTCGAAGATGCCTCGTCATGCACCCTCTGGTCTTCTTCGTCCTCTTCCTGTTCCTTCTGCTCCTTGGAGATCCATTTCTATGGATTTCCTCACAGATCTTCCTCCTCGCGGATTTGATGCAGTTCTTGTGGTGGTTGACCGTTTCACCAAACAGGCTCATTTCCTACCATGTAAAAGACTGCTACAGGCCAGACAACTGCTGAGTTGGTGATCCGCGAAGTGTTCCGACACCATGGTCTTCCTGAGAGCATTGTTTCTGATCGAGGTCCACAATTCATGTCCAAGTTTTGGCGAGAGCTTCTCCGGAGTTTACAGGTTAAAGCGGATCTTTCTTCAGGATATCACCAAACTGATGGGCAGTCAGAACGCACAATTCAGACCTTGGAGCAATATCTTCGCTGCTTCATCAGTTACCAACAGGATAATTGGTTGGACCTTCTTCCTATGGCGGAGTTTGCCTACAACAACTCCATTCACGCATCTACAGGCCAGACACCTTTTTTGCTCTTACAGGCCACCATCCACGTTTTGACTTTGCTCCTCCTGCTTCTCCTTCTTCCGCTCCTGCAGTACAGGATCGTCTCCAGCATCTTCGTCAGGTACAGGATGATCTCCGGGTTCATCTTCAGCAGGCACAGGAACGATACAAGCATCATGCTGATGCTCACCGTCAACCGGCACCTGCATACAAGATTGGCGATCTCGTGTGGCTTCTTCGTCGACACATTCGCACCAACAGGCCTTCTTCTAAGTTGGATTTTCAACGATTGGGCCCTTACAGGATTGTGGCGGAGGTTAACCTGTAGCTTTCCGACTCGAGTTACCATCTACGGTGAAACTTCATCCTGTGTTTCACACCTCCTTGTTGGAGCCGTATCATCCTTCTTCTCTTCCTGGTCGTGCTTCTTCTCCTCCCCTCCTGTGGTCATTGCTGGTGAACCTGAGTACGAAGTTGCAGCCATCCTTGATTCTCGTCTTCATCGCCGCCAACTTCAATACTTGGTGGATTGGAAAGGTTATTTGCCTACCGATCGCACTTGGGAACCTGCATCCAACTTACTCCATGCTTCTTCCAAAGTTGCTGCCTTCCATCGGCATTATCCTGCTAAACCAGGTCCTAAGACTCGTGGAACTCGTCCTTAGGGAGGAGGTGCTGTCACAACCCGATACAGGATACAGGATTCCGGATACAGGATACAGGATGCAGGATTTCGGATACAGGATACGGGTTACAGGATATGCCTGCAGGATATTCCTACAGGATATACCTATAGGATATTCCTATAGGATATGCTACAGGATATGCCTAGAGGATAAGGGACACTATTCTTAGCTCATGACTAGATTAGACTCATGACCAGATTAGCTTGGAGTTGTGAGCATAAAAGCTCCGACCTAATTGTTGTACAATCAGTTACTATCAACACCAGTCATTCTACGATCATTCTTGTTCTTGTCTTGTTTGTCTCTTGTTCCTTGCCTCCTGCTCTTGTCTTGTTTCGGATCCTGTCCAGTTCCTGTCTTGTTCCTGGATCCTACCTGCGCCTTCCTGTCTTGCTCCCGGATCCTATCCTGTCCTGTCTTGCTCCTGATTCCTAGTTCCTGTCCTGCTCTCTGTCCTGCTCTCGAGTCAAGCCTTCTTGTTCTTGGAATCCTGCTTTCTTCCTGGTTCCTGGATCGTGGCTTGACAGTGGTCACCTAAAGAGGGCTTAGTGCTCTGCAAAAGTGGAGATAATGAGAAGTCAATTCTCCGAAAAAAGCAACTAAATTCTCTAGCTCAAAGAATTAGAACTCATTATTAATAGTATGTGACAGGGTTTAAAAGTTAATGCCAAAAGATCTTGATAAGGTAGTGGTTAATGCAGATGAATTTGGCATGTTAACTAGGGTTTAGGTTGATCTAACCCTTATTGGGAAATTATTGTTCTAGAGTTCAAACGGCTTATTATTATGCATACAATATTACAACATCACTTCTGGCCTAAAACAAGGTCATATGAAGAGATTGAAACCACATTAATAAGTGTGGATGATATAAAAACCATTAGCAATATGGAAGTGCAAATTCCACACTTTGTTAAACAAAAAAATTAGGAGTTAAATCATACTTTAAATGCTATAAGAATCTTTAGAAGTTCATGGTCGTCCTTATTATTCCAAACCCATTACATAACCAGTCTAAGTTATTGTTACACTTGAAGTCGTCACAAGAAACATTGAAGTAAAGTTGCATGGTTCACAAAAGAGGTAACACAAAGACGAGCTAAAAATATAATGAATGCCTAGATAAAACACGGTCTTCTAGTTGAAAAGAGTCAACATGCATCAAACACGTTAAATCCAATCGATATGGGTGGATGTCCAAAAGTGTAAAATCATCATAATTAATAAAGCTATAAAAAGAATGCATATATTTTGAAGTTGAAAGTAATAAAAAGATGTAGTTACTCTACATTCCTTAGAATTAAATGGATTCTTGATAATTAATCTTTTTATTCTTCCTTTAAACGCAAAACATTTTAAAGAATATTCTTATATTAAATATTATATAATTATTAATAAATATTAATTAAATAGTTAAAATTATTAATTATTACTAATTGGGACTATAAAGATTCTCATTTTGTTTGAGGTTGTCTTTACCTTTCTGAATGGATAACATTGAATGTGTGGAATGATAAATCAACTTCAATGGCTAAACATAATAATTTAAAAGGAGGAGGACCTCTTCTGTAGTAATAAAGACTACCACATTAGTATTAAAAATCCAAGACAACTCTAAGAAAGTGGCATTCATCCAAACCCTAATGAGAATAAACATGTAAGTCAAGAATGCTCCCATTAACTCAATTATTGTAATGCATGCTTGTGAATGTATAGAGTTCTTACCTTGGCGTGCATTGAAATGGAACTACCACAATGACTGTATGTTTTACACTAGTACATCAAGTTCGAAAACTATGAATATTACATCAAGAGGCTTGTTGAAGAAGACAAGAGGAACGTTAACACATAAATAAAGAGTGGAGCCAAAGTCGTTGGGTCCCTATCGAAAGCAACCCACATGATTATATGTTTTGAGGTAAGTCATGTGTTTTATACTTCATAATAGCTGTTATTATATTTTATCCACAATCTCTTAAGATTCATTCTTGGTGCTAAGGATGATATTAATATTTAGTTTATTGTGTTTTTGGTAGCATGATTATAGGGTAGAAGAGAGGAAGAAGATCAACATGGCCAAAAGGGAAGAAAAGACAAGTGTAGCTATGATAAATAAGATCAACATCAAGCAAGATGTGCACAATCACTGAATGACAACAATGGGGAAGTATTTTTTAATAATGGATGAAAAGTTGAACATGCTTGAATTTATTGAAAAGATAATCAGATTCCAGTTGTTGGAAGTAAAAAACATGTATCTCAGGGTGATCCTTGCCTGGCTCCTGTTGATGGACATTGATAGTCGGGCACCCATTGATGAACAACAGTAGAGTGTGAGAATTAAAAGTGTATGTGATGAATGCCATGTTTGATGCTAGCAAAAAGAACTACAATCATACTAACATCAAAATGTCTTCCAAGCCATGATTGTATATAGATGCATTTTCAAGTAACTAAGAAAACCCTAACAATCTACCACATTTTGACTGTAGATATGGAGGGAATTGTGGATGACATCATCATTCAGCTAAAAGAATTTTTGATAAGATTCACCAAAAGTCCCCCATCTATCATGGTATTCATAGATTAGAAAAGTGTTTAGTGTATTAAAGAAGGATAAGAGGGAAATTTTTAAATATTACATTCACTAAGTTGGTAAGAAGATTGGTTTTAATGTATGCTAAGCCTTACTAAGATTGTTTATTTTTAAAATTTTGCAAGTTTGATGAACATTGTTCCTCCCTTCCCTCATTTATGCAATGGACTTCAAAATGTAGACGTCATAACACAAAAACATTCACATTCAACGACAAGTTAACTCTAAGGTTTGCTCCATGTGTAATAAAGAAAGTGGTCCTATACCTTAATCTCAATGTGGTTCCAAAAGATGAACTTAAGTTCTACAATCATTATGGCATGAATCTTCTATGGTAAAAAGGGAATTTAACCAAGGGGAAGAGACTCGCATTGGCAGTGCTCATCATTTCGATAATGATGCACCTGAACAACAAAGGACTATAAATATTGGAGACGAGTTACTCCCATTCTCCAACTTGGAATAAAAAGAGGAGCTTGGTGCCATAAGTTTGTTATCATGTGACATCAAATGCTTTGGAGCCTCACTTCATGGTTTGAAATTTGAGGATGTCGAACCAAATCACTCAATCTTAAACATATTCATGCTTTTCTATAATGCAAATAGATCATCTATACATCTCAAGAAGTTGGAATTAAAGTGTACAAATTCATAATTAATGATTTTTTAATAGGTTTGTCAAGAAGGACAAATGGGATCCTAAGACTTGGAACTAGTGATATATGCCGTAGTAAAAAAATGCTATGGATTAGTAATTAAACTAGATTAGTAATTAATAAAC
Source organism: Selaginella tamariscina (assembly GCA_003024785.1). Taxonomy (NCBI): domain Eukaryota; kingdom Viridiplantae; phylum Streptophyta; class Lycopodiopsida; order Selaginellales; family Selaginellaceae; genus Selaginella; species Selaginella tamariscina. The sequence continues at coordinate 151,323 of PUQB01000332.1, read as the reverse complement.
TAGTAATTAGATTAGTAATTAAACATTTTCGTAACATTTTTTAATTACGGATTTAATCACTACTTGAAACCTCACAACCAACATTCTGACAATGAGAAGAGCTTTCTTTGTAATTGAAAAAGGTTTTGTTGTCATTATAAGTAGAATCGAAATTATGCGACTCATGGGTCAATTGATGGTTTGTTTGCACAATGCATGCAAAATAGGTTAGGGATTCAATGGCAGTGTTAAGGTATATTTTAACTCCATAAGTAAGAAAATATATCTATATAATGTGTGTGCATCCACTCACTACCTTTGTTGGACCCTAGTATATAGGACCCCCACACATCCTTGGCACCAAGTACCGTTGAGGATCACAATGGGTCTCATAGCATTATTCATTTTATTAAAATTTCATTGTTCTTTGTTTATTTTATTAATTACCAAAACACTTTGCCTTACCAAAGTCTAATGTGTTATTTTGCTCATCCAAATTATGAATTTGACTTTCATGGTGCTTGTAAGAAGGGAAGCCAAAGAAATTTAACAAAATGCACTTCAAGTACATTTTAGTGCCATTGTGGATAATCACAATGAGTCAAAATCTATCTTTATCGGCTAACCCAATAAAAAGATGACTAAATATCGATCAAGAGGCAAACCCCCTAGTTGAATCAAGTGAAAAGACACCACCTTATTTTTACTGTCACAAAACAAAGAGAAAAGCACCTAGTGATTTTGACAAATCAAGAAATGACTCCCACACAGGGAAAAGAAGTTTTAACAAAGAATCAAGATGAAGTTTTAATTGTCACTAACTCTACTAAGAATAATTAAGGTGAAGTTTTGATAGTCACTACCCCTGCCAAAGGGACAACTAGTAAGGTTGCTAGTGACACTATATCGATTAAAATTAAGAGATAGACCCCTCAGAAATTGAAAAAATAAAATACTCATTTTTAATGTTTCCTTTGTTGTCTTTCAATATATGAATAATCCATCCACCAATGCGGACCAGCTTTTAAAATATAAAAGTGGCTTAAATTCCAGTATTCTTGGTGATAAGGATTCTCCATGGATTCATTAAGACGATAAAGGATTTCACATGGGTACTAGCGTGATAGTGACGGATTTATAAATCATAAAACATATAGCACAATTTATTTAGGGTATCTTCGCACCAGTAGTTATAGAGCCTTAACAGAGCAAAGTTGTCTTCACACAAAAACTTTTGTTATGTTACATTAATTTTTCATTCCGTTAACTCAATGCAAAGTTATATGCTCTTAAATAGGAGCTAATAGTGCCATTAATCGAGTAGGGTCCTGAGATTAGGGTTGTTAACATGGGAGAACTTTCATGTGTGTAGAAATCACTGTTCACAGCACAGGAAAGCTTTCCAAGTTAAAGGATATGAGATTTCAACCTAGAATAACTCATATATATACCTTATCTCATCTCTAAAATCAAGGATAAAATTTTGCTTTGGCCATTGCCATGTTATAGCATTGATAAAATAGCTTTCTCATAGGACAAGCATATATATATATATATATATAATATCATGCACTTGCATTATTAAATGATTACAAGAGATAACAAGTGTGGAGACTTACTTCTCTCCTAGAGATCCTCTCTCTCCCATGCATTCCTCTCCATAGCCTTCATAGCCTTCATAGCCTTAATACTTCTTGCCCTAACTTGTGCCCTCCTATCTGCGTAGGATATTTCCTACTGCCATAAGATTTTTTCTGTACCTGTAAGATTTTCTTATTGCATCTTTCTTATGAGCTTTCCTTCACCATAAGAAAGTTCAATGTATGCAATTCCTACATGCTCTGTTTTGGTCCCTAACACTATTTCCCACCTTGAATCCTACAGTGTCCTCACTAAAACTATCCTATGCTTGCCTTATTATGTTGATCTTCATGGTACTCTAGATTTTCCTCTTTGTGCTTTTGAAAGTTGTTCATTTCTTCCTTGAGTTTTTGGTTGGAAGTTAATACTTTAAGTTGTAGCACTTGATTTTTTTCATAATGTTCCTTAGGCTCATTATTTACTTTCTTTTCCTGTTCCTGAATAGGTTTCCTTCATGTACCTGAATAGTTTTTCCTTCCTATACCTGAATAGTTTTTCCTTTTTGTTCTTGAATAGTTTTTCCTTCATGTTCCTTAGGCTCATCCTCTGTAAACGAAATAAGAAAAACATCCTTTTTCATGTCATCATTTAACTTTTTATAATTTACACATATTGTCAATTTTCTATTCTTTATAGGAATAATTACAAGTGGTGATAATCATTGTGCACCTTGTATAGGATAAATAAAATCAACATTTAACAGCTTATTTATCTCTTCCTTAACAAGTTGTGCATAATTAGGATTCATCATGTATGCTCTTTATTTCATAAGTTCATTTCCTAATAATAATTGTATAGTGTGTGTACACAATTCAGGAGTTATGCCTTTAAAATCTCTATAAGACCAAGCAAAAACATTCTGATACCTTTGAAATAAACTCAATCCTTTTTTTTTGGAATTCTTTATCTAATTCCTGAGCAATAAGTAAAATTTTAGGCTCGTTTTCTGTGCCTATATTCACTTGCTCTAAAGGTTCTATAGTATACACATATGTATACTCTACAGGCTTTTCCTATAAATCAATCTCATACGGGATCGCCTTATAAACTTTTCTGTAATTTAAACTTGTCGTTTTTCTTTTACTGAATAGTTTTCTTTCCTTTCAGCACTACATGAAGGTCAATATTTGTTAGGACCTTTAGATTAAGATATGATTTCAGGATTTCTACTTCTTCCTAATCATTTAACCCATTAAACCAATCATATTCTTCTAAAACAAGAGGTCAGTTTTCCTTTTTATCATACTTTTTAGTATGATTATAGATCACTAGTTTTCCTTTTCTTTCTCATTTTCCTTCTCCTTCTCCTAGCGTCATCTTTTATGTTCCCCAATCCTGTATAACTTTTGTAGTTTTCAACCAAGGTCTTCTTAATAACATAGTATATACAGTGTCTTTTCCTTCCATTTGGAGGACAATGATTGACACCTTATACTTAAGACCTTTTATGGATATAGTTACTCGTCTCACTATACCTACATGCTTCACACTTATTTGATCTGCCATTTTAAGATTAAAAGGAGCAAGCTCAATGGGTCTTAAACCCATTTTTTTACAAGCATGTTTTCAATAAAATTAAATCTTGAACCTCCATCTATAAGTGCTTTTTTTATCTTATTTCTACCAATATATACTGTGATACTTGGTACATACCCATCATAATCACCTTCTTTTTTATAATGTTTTTCTACTCGGTAAATCTTCTATTCTATATAAGTAGGTAAAGATTTCGAGATAATGTTTAATATTTGCAGAATTTGATTTTAATGTATGGGGCAATATGTATTAATTATCCTAACGTGATTGTAATTTCTTGTCTCAATACACTTTGAGCCATTGATTATGCCGAATCTGCTTCACATGAATGCTCTGTTTTACAGGAATATTCCATTTTATAGGAATATTCTTTTCCATAGGAATTTTTTTTTCTCCTAAATATTCCTCCCTAAAATAGAATGAGTTATTTTTAAATCTTTAGGTATATCCGTTGATTCTTTCTCATCATTCGAGATATACTCAGGGAGATCTCGTTCTTGGAAATGAATGTTCATCTCTTCTTCTATCTGCATACTATCATATAACAGATATACAGAACTTCCTTCTTCTACAGTAAGGTATTCTTGTTTCTGATTTTTATTTTCTTTTAGATAGGTTATTGCTCTTACGGCAGGATGATTTTCTACTTCACTCTCTTCTACATCAATTAATTTAGCTCCTAGCTGACGTTTAAGAACATTATTTGAAGTAAAGGTCGATTCCAGGACAATTTGGAGAAATATGTCGTTTCTCCCCACATGTATAACAAGTAAGATTACTTGAATTCCTTCTTTGTACTTCTCATTGTTTATATTCATTTTAATCTTCATAAACTTCTTTTTGAATATGACCTATCTGGTCCTCTGTAGGAAGTCTCATTCCTTACCATGTTAGGCTTGTATGGTAGAACATAATTAGTTTGATTCCTTCCCATGTTAAGCTTGTATGGTGGAACATAATTAGTTTGATTTCTTTCATATAGCCTATCATTTCCTGTGTAAGGAGCATCCCTTTTATTATTAAAAGGATTTATGTTCCTTCCTTCATGCTAATTCCCAGTATTTGCTCCATAATAGAGCTTCCTATTACAAATGGGAATGTGTTAACATGAGGTTGTCTCACAAGAAGCGGCATATCATACCGACCTTCCTTCCTTCCTTCATTTCTCCTCTCTCTTTCCACACGTGCTACATTTTGATTAAGAAAATACTTGTAGTTTTTTGCTGAATGTCCTTCTTTATCACATATTTGACATTTTGGCAACTTTAGTCTACATTCATCTACAGTATGCCCAGGATTTTTGCACTTAGCACACCATACCTTGGCATCCAATTCCTTATACGTAAGACTATTTTTTAAAGATTTTACCAACTGCAATAGCATTTTCTCATCATTTTTATAATCCCGAACCTTAATAGGTTCTTTCTCATCATCTGAACTCTTCTCCTTGAGAACTTTATTTTTTCTTTAGCTATATTCTTTATTTGTCTCCTCTTCTTTTCATAAAATTTTTAAATGTTTTACAAGATCTTTTCTGTCTATTTCCTAAATAGTTATTGCATATTGCCTATATGGCTTCTACAATCCTTGCTTATACCATTGAAACAAAGCATCTTCCTTTATATATAATGAGCATTTCTTTTCATGTTTCTTAAAACTCCTCTATAGTTTCAGTTTTTCCTCGCAAGATATTCCTGAGCTTCTCTAAATGCTCTTCTGGCAACTCTTTTTTTTAAAGCATTCTTTAAAAGCTTTCGTAACTTTTTCATAATCTTCTTTCACATCTTTTTATAACTCATAATACCAATCAAATGCATTTTTTTAATGTGTGAGGAAATATAAATAACTTATTTGCATTACTTACTTTATACAACTTCATAACTTCCTCAAACTGCAATAAGTGTCTTTTAGAATTTTCCTTCTTTCATAGGAAAAATATTGGGTACATCAATGTACCTCTCAACATTTCAAAGAAAAGTGTCATATTGGACATTCTCGATGGGTGTTAGAGGCCAAAAAATAGCATGTAAGAACTGCATACAAAGGACTTTCCTACGGTGGAGAAGTAACTTGTAGGAAAGTAGTAATAGGAAATATCCTGTGTATAGGAAAAATCCTACAGCAGTAGGAAAATCCTACAGGGTAGGAAGGATCCTACGGTTGCAGGAAGCAGACAGTTATGACGGTTGAGGAGGATAGGATTCGGTTAGGGCAAGTAGGGCAAGAGGGAAGGAAGAGAGGACTATGAAGGCTATGGAGAGCAATGCATGAGAGAGAGAGTATCTTTGGGAGAGAAGTAAGTCTCCACACTTGCTATCTCTTTGTATTCATATAGTAATGCAAGTGCATGTTTATGGTGTATTGTGAATGCTTATACATGGCAATGGCCAAAGCAAAATCCTATCCTTGACCTTAGAGACGAGATAAGTACATATATAAGCTCTCTATTGGACGAAATCCCTACACTTTAACTTGCAAAGCTTTTCCTGCGCTGTGAACAGTGTTTTCTGCACACAGGAAAGTTTTGTATGTTAACACATGGCGACCACGGAGGGATTTCGCCATTGTTGTGGAGGAATTTGTTGAATTCCTAAGTGAGAAGTGACATAGCTCTGAGAGAAGTAGAGCTTAAGTGAAAAAGAAGTGTGTATATATATGATGATGGATGGAGCCTTGGAGGCAACATAATCCTAACTCGTCTCTAGCAAGAGAGAGAGATAATAGGCAGGCCGAGAGAGAGGCTGCCCGAGCTGAGCAAATAGAGCTTGCTAATAGGCAAGAAGCTCTTATAAAACTCATTGATCAGATAGGAGAAAGTGCTGCTAAAGGTGTGGAGGATATACAATACGGTGACTATCAAACTGCAGGAGAAGAGGAGTTGGAAGGAACTCCTCGGAGAACAGGATTTCCTATTAGACCAGGAGGAGTATCTCCTGGAAATTCCCCTTTGGTGAGGAGGAAGGTGGTAGAGAAAACCCACCGAGTATGTCTAATATGACACTTTTCCCCGGAATGTTGGGAGGCACATTGATGTTCCCAATATTTTCCGCAGGAAAGAAGGAAAATCCTAAAAGACATTTATTGCAGTTTGAGGAAGTTGTAAAGTTGTATAAAGTAAGCAATGCAGATAAGTTGCTTATATTTCCTCACACATTAAAAGGAAATGCATCTGATTGGTATTATGAGTTGGAGAAAGATGTGAGAGAAGATTATGAGAAAGTTACAGAAGCTTTTAAAGAATACTTTAAAAAGGAAGAGTTGCCTGAAGAGCACTTAGAGAAGCTCAGAAATATCCTACAAGGAAAAACTGAAACTCTAGAGGAATATACACACCGTTTTAAAAAGCATGAAAAGAAATGCTCACTATATGTTAAGGAAGAAGCTTTGCTTCAATGGTATAAGCAAGGATTGCAGAAGCCATATAGGCATTATGCAATGACAATTGAGGAAGTAGACAGGAAAGATCTTGTAAAGCATCTTAAAGATTATGAGAGAAGAAAGACAAATAGAAAAACATAGCAGAAGGAAAGATAAAATCCTCAAGGAGAAAGGAGGATAGTTCAGGATGAAGTTCCTATGAACCTATCAAAGTTCGGGATTATAAGGCTGATGAGAGAATGTTATTACAGCTAGTTAAGTCCTTGAAAGGTAATCCTGTGTATAAGGAATTAGATGCCAAAGTATGGTGTGCCAAGTGTAAAAATCCTGGACATACTAAGGATGAGTGTAGACTACAGTTGCCAAAATGTCAAATATGTGATAAAGAAGGACATTCGGCAAAAGACTGTAAGTATTTTATTAATCAAAATGTGGCACGTGTGGAAAAAGAAAGGAGAAAGAAGGAAGAAAGGAAGGCTGGTATAATAGGCCGTTTCCTGTGAGACAACCACCTGTTACCACATTCCCATCTCGGAATAGGAAGCTCTATTATGAGGAACAGCCTGGGAGTTGGGAAGAAGGAAGAAATAGGAATCCTTTTGATAACAGAAGGAATGTTCCTTATACAGGAGGAGATGATAGGCTGTATGAGGGAATCAAACTAGATATGCTCCACCATATAAGCCTAATATGGGAAGGAAGGAGACGTCCTATAGAGGACCAGAAAGATATCCAAGAAAAGAAAGTTATGGAGATCAAAATAACTATAGACAAAGACAAGTACAAGGAAGGAATTCTATTAATCTTACTTGTTATACATGTGGAGAGAAAGGACATATTTCTCCAAATTGTCCTAAGAATCAGCCTTCCACCTCAAACAATGCTCCCAAGAGAGAGCTTGGAGCTCGGTTCATTGATGTGGACGAGAATGAGCTAGAAAACCATCCTGCCGTGAGAGCAGTAATCTGTACAAAAAGAAATATATGTCAGAAACAGGAATACCTTCCAGCAGAAGAAGGAAATTCTGTGTATCCATTGCGGATAGTACGCAAACAATGGGAGAGATGACACTCATCTCCAAGAACGAGATCTCCCTGAGTATATCTCGGATGATGATACACAACCGACGGATATACCTAAAGATCTAAAAATAACTGATTCTATTTTAGGGAAGAATATTCAAGAGAAAAAGAATATTCCTGTAAAAGAGTAACCCTAGAAAACAGAGCATTCCTGTGAAACGGATTCAGGATGACGTGGCAGAATCAATGGCTCAAAGTGCATTGAGCCAAGAAATTACAATCACGTTGGGACAATTAATACATATTGCCCCATATATTAAAAATCAAATCTTGGAAATGTTGAACATTGTTCCAAAATCCTTACCTGCATATACAGGAATGAAATTCACCGAGTAGAAAAACATTATGAAAAAGAAGGTGATTATGATGGGTATGTGCCCAGCATTACTGTATATATTGGTAAAAACAAGATAAAAGAAGTCCTTATAGATGGAGGCTCAGGAGTTAATTTTATTGAGGAACATGCTTGTAAGAAAATGGGTTTAGGACCCATTGAGCCTGCTCCTTTTAATTTAAAAATGGCAGACCAGAGAAGTGTCAAGCCTACAGGTATAGTGAGAGGAGTGACTATATCTATAAAGGGTCTTAAATATAAGTGTCCCTTATTGTCCTCCAAATGGAAGGAAAAGACACTGTATATACTATGTTATTAGGTAGACCTTGGCTGAAAACTGCTAAAGTTATACAGGATTGGGGAACAGGAAAGATGACGTGGGAGAAGGAGAAGGAAAACCGGTGATATACAATCATACAAAAGGTATGTTAAAAAGGAAAACAGACCCTTATTTTAGAAGGATATGACTGGTTTAATGGCTTAGACGATCAGGAAGAAGTAGAAATCCTGAAAGCATATCCTGACTTAAAAGTCCTGACAGATATAGACTTAAACGTAGTGCTGAAAGGAAAGAAAACTGTTCAGCAGAAGGAAGAAGATAGGCCCGGATTGCAGGAAAAGTTCTATAAGGCAATCCCAAAGGAATTGATTTACAACAGGAACAAACCTGTAGAGTATACATATGTGTATACTACAGATCCTTTGCAACAAGTGAATATAGGTACAGAAAATGAACTTAAAAACCTATTCATTGCTCAAGAATTAAATAAAGAATTCGGGAAAAGAATTGAATTTGCTTCAAAAATATCAGGATGTTTTTGCCTGGACCTATGAAGATCTTAAAGGCATACCTCCTGAATTGTGTACACACACTATACAATTATTACCAGGAAGTGAGCCTGTGAAACAGAGAGTATATAGGATGAATCCTAATTATGCACAGCTTGTGAAGGAGGGATAGATAAGTTGTTAAGTGTGGGTTTTATTTATCCTATACAAGAGGATGAGCTTAAGGAACAGGAAGGAAAAACTATTAAGGAACAGAAAGGAAAAACTATTCAAGAACAAGAAGAGAAAGCAAATAGTGAACCTAAGGAACATCATGAAGAAAATCAAGTGCTATAACTCAAGGTATCAACTTTCAACCAAGAACTAAAGGAAGAGAGGAACAACTTTCAAAGCATAAAGAGGAGAATCTAGAGTACCATGAAAATCAACATCATAAAGAAGGCATAGGATAGGTGCAATGAGGACATTGCAAAGATTCAAGGTGTGGAATAGTGTTAGAGGCCAAAAATATAGCATGTAGGAATTGCATACATAGGACTTTCCTACGGTGGAGAAGTAACTTGTAGGAAAGTAGTAGTAGGAAATATCCTGTGTACAGGAAAAATCCTACAGCAGCAGGATAAATCCTACAGGGTAGGAAAGATCCTACGGTTGCAGGAAGCAGACAGTTATGATGGTTCGAGGAGGACATGATTCAATTAGGGCAAGTTAGGGCAAGCTAGGGAACGGAAGAGAGAGAGACTATGAAGGCTATGGAGAGTAATGCATGAGAGAGAGAGTATCTTTGGGAGAGAAGTAAGTATCCACACTTGCTATCTCTTTGTATTCATATAGTAATGCAAGTGCATGTTTATGGTGTATTGTGAATGCTTATACATGGCAATGGCCAAAGCAAAATCCTATCCTTGACCTTAAAGACGAGATAAGTACATATATAGAGCTCTCTATTGGACGAAATCCTATACATTTTAAATTGCAAAGCTTTTCCTGCGCTGTGAACAGTGTTTTCTGCACACATGAAAGTTTTGTATGTTAACAGTGGGCTTTCTCTACCACCTTTCTCCTCACTAAGAGGGAAACTTCCAAGAGATCCTCCTGGTCTACTATGAAATCTTATTCTCCAAGGAGTTCCTTCTAACTCCTCTTCTCATGCAATTTGATAGTCATCATATTGTATATCTATCCTTCACACATTTAGTAGCACTTTCTCCCATTTAATCAATGAGTCTTATAAGAGCTTCTTGTTTATTAACAAGATTTATTTGCTTAGCAAGGGCAACCTCTTTCTCGGCTTGCTTATTATCTCTCTCTCTCTTATTAAAGATGAGTTAAGATTATGATACCTCCAAGGCTCCATCCATCATCATATATACACACTTCTTTTTCTCACTTAAGCTCTACTTCTTTTAAAGTTATTTCACATATATCACTTCTCACTTAGGAATTTCATGAATTCCTACACAACAATGGCGAAATCCCTCCGTGGTCACCATGTGTTAACATGGGAGAACTTTCATGTGTGCAGAAATCATTATTCATAACGTAAGAAAAGCTTTTCTAGTTAAAGGACATGAGATTTCAACTTAGAATAGCTCTATATAAATATCTTATCTCGTCTCTAAAGTCGAGGATAGGATTTTGTTTTGGTCATTACCATGTTATAGCATTGATAGGATAGCTATTCACTATATATATATATATATATATAATATATATATATATATTATATACTCATGCACTTGCATTACTAAATGATTACAAAAAATAACAAGTGTGAAGACTTACTTCTCTCCTAGAGATCCTCTCTCTCCCATGCATTCCTCTCCATAACTCTCCATAGCCTTCATAACCTCTCTCTCTCCTTTCTTGCCTAACTAATCATGTCCTTCTCCAACCGTCATAACTGTATATTTCCTGCCTGCATAGGATATTTCCTACCGCCGTAGGATTTTTCATGTACTAAGATTTTTCCTACTGCATCTTTCTTACAAGCTTTCCTCCACCGTAAGAAAGTTTAATGTATGCAATTCCTGCATGCTCTATTTTTGTCCCTAACAAGGGTTTACGACTTCAGCAATCATCTCTGTGTGCTCCCACCAGGAAAGCTCAATTGCCTGCTTCAATTGCTCTATCACCTGTTGTGCCAAGCGCCAAGAGCCAAGCTCAAGCCGCTAATGCCCATGATGTCTTTAACCTAGGTAAGGATTTTCTTTTGATTTTTTATTTTTTTTAAATAAGAACAAAATGCAACTTTACGAGGCTAGTGAAACCCTCAATGAGGAAGATGATTGATGGATTGAGGTAATTTTACATTGAAAATAGTGATTACAAATCAAAAATCAAAAACTGAAAAAAAAATAAAAAAAATTGCAGATCAAAAATAATAAAGGAGATCAAGAACAAGATCCTCATAAGGTATTTTTGAATTTTTTAGAAGAAAAAATTAAAACATTGTATACTACAAATGCAAATTGTGTCTTTCTCGACACAAGATGATCAAGTTGGTCATATGCCTGGAAGGTGCGGTCAAGGAAGGGGATGTAGCCAGGGAACACACGGATGTGGACGCAATCATGGGGCGGGTCGAGGAAGGGGACGCAGTCATGAGGTACGCTCATAGTTTAGAACTTGCACTATTGCATTCGCATGACAATAGGAATTTGATGGAGAGCAACAAAATGCAAGTCAGCAACAACAGAATTTAAGCCAACAACCAAGGAAACATGCTCACAATTGGATTGAACTAGAGATCATGGTCCTGATCAGCCTTAAGAAGCTTGAATGGCTTGAATCAGTTGAGGAGGCCGCAATTAGTTCCCGGAAAAGGATTGTCACTGCTACTAAATGGAAGAAGGTGGCACAAGGCATGGCATAGAAAGGATACAGAGATAGGTATGTTGAACAAGTGTGACACAAGTGAGAGAATCTTGTTAGCGACTATAAGCAGATTCACGACTACCATAGGAGGATTGGTGCTAGGAACTTCTTTTAGATGATAAGAGATGAGCGATCAACTAAAGGCCTCAACTATAACTACTTTAGCTTGGAGGCTTACAGCCTCATGGATAGCTTTTATGGTAGTAGGCCATCGATCCAACCAGTGCATGTTACAGACTCATGTAGTTGATGAGCAAACGAAGCTGATGCAAACGAGTTCATCATGAACAAATGTGAAGGATGGTAGGAGCGGTGGTGGAAAGAGGAAGCGGCCGAGTTCAAACAACCACAACGTGGAACTAACTGCATTCAGGAACAAACAGATGGAGGTGCTTGGCTCTGTGGTGGATTGTTTGAAGGAGATATCGACAGCGTTCACTAGCTTGACAACTTCATTCGCAGCCATAGCAACTAGAGGAGGCATGCATCTTTTGTTTTCTTTTCCAAAACTTTGAAATTGATTATAATTCTTGATTGCAGGAAACAAGGGTCCTCCAAGCTAGTGAGCAGCTTCAAACAACAACGGCAATGGCTATTGGAGTTGTGTTGGTTGCTGTAGCGTACGTAGTCTAGATAGTAGCAAAAGTAGTAGTAGGAAAATGAGCAAGATAGGAGATGATCACAACAGGGCTTTGGCTGGTGGATGAAACCACAAACAAGAGTGTGGTTTGAGCATGCTCTAGTAAACTGCATGTCTAGAGAAGCATTCATGAATTTCTGTTCACGACTTCAGCCATAGATCGAGAAGTAGCGAACTTCATATCGCCAATTGGTGAGAGTGGAAGTTAGAGTTGCTGTGATGTTATACAAGTTTTTCCGTGGTCAAGACTATTTCGACATTGGCGAGTGTTTTGGCATTAGAGAGAGCACAACGCATGAGATTTTCATGGAGACTTGTGCTGCAATTTGTAGCGTGTTCAAGTATGAGATTCATCTTCCAACTCCGGATGAACAAGTTATTACAGCAGCAGCTTTTGAAAGAATTTGCAAGGTATGTTACTCATTTATCAATACATTATTTGATGATATATTGTTTGATCAAGAACTTATATTGTCTCGTGATCAGCTTTTGAATGTTTATGATGTAATCGATTGCACACACATTGAGATTCTACAGCCTTCAAGCCCTGGCAAAACTGACTATTATGACAAGAAGCAGTGATTTAGCATCATCCTACAAGCTATGGTCAACCATGAACACAAATTCATCAACATTTTCTGTGGATTTCTCGATAGTTGCCATGATGAATGCATATGAAAGAATTATGAGCTTTTGAGGAAGATTGAGTATGAGGAAATCCTGGTCGCTCCACATGTCGAAGTTGGATTTCCTCCTACTCAGGTATGTTTTGATTTTGTTTTTTCGTTTTGATCTTTCATTTAGATAAAGCTTTATGTTCTTGGCGACAAAGGCTATCATCCAGCTCCGTGGATGGTAACTTTGTTATTTAGCGATCCTTAATTTCTCAATCATCATGAGACACACTTTAATAAGATGATGACCAAAGGACGACTACGAGTAGAACAAGCCTTCGGGGATTCTTCAAGCAGCGATTTGACTTGTTTACTTCTCGATTAAAGATGAATCCAAAATTCATTCCTGCAATAGTAGTAGAAGCTGCACTTGCTGATTGATATGGGTGAAATATAGAAGATGAACTTCGAGATCTAGAGCCAGCAGAAAGCAATGATGATCGATCTAGAGAGCCAGCTCCAAGAGATCACAAAAGAGTTGTTGAAGAGGGTATTATCGTACGAAATGTGCATGTAAATCACTTGCTACGGAGATAAATGTAATGTTTTTTAGTTTTTTTAGAATTTTTGAATTTCAACTTTTGATTAGTAGCATAACGGAATTTCAATTGATAATATAATGGAATATATGTGTGAAGTGACATACCGTTACATAACCTAACGAAAATATTGTGTAAAGATACTACCGTTATGTTAGTTAACCTAACATAATAGTGACTTTGTGCAAGCTGTTTTAAGCTGTTACAGTAGTTACTTAACGGAAAGAAAACCAGTGTAAATACAAATTCTTCACTTAGTGTAACTATGACATTTAATTTAACATAACGTAACTGCTGGTGCGAAGAGACCCTTAATCTTATTCTTATTAAGTATCATTTTATGCAGGTTTTCTGGTTTTGCAATACAAATAAACTATTGAGCGTCCTTGAAATATCATTATGTACGGAATACATGATTTCAACTCAGAAAAATTGTATTTTCTTCCCGAATATACTGCAATGTACGGACAGTTGTATTGACGTGTTTGCGTGGCCGTGCAGATGACGACGTCAGCGCATACATTTGGAATGCATAGCACATACATTGGGTTCATAAGCCCAAGAGACATCAAGAAGTTAACAGCTGTTAACAAAATAATTCCTTGAATTTTCCAAGTCTCACCTTACTGCAGACTATTACCACCGCACTAGGGGCAAATTATTTTAAATCACCATGGTAAATCTCGAGAGGAGCTGTATAAAACACTCCGCAATGGGGTGTTCATCAAAGATGAAAATGGCATAGAAAATCAGCTAATTTATATAATATGTGTATAAAAAATTATTTATACTTTTCATTCTAGAGTGAAATAAAAAGTACTTTATCATAAATAATTAGATTAATAGTTTTATATTCATTTCTCTCTAATATTTCACTAAATATATTAGTTTATCAATAGTCTATATTAGCAAATAAATAAAGAAATAACAAAGAGAATGAATATAAAAAGTACTATTCATTTATTTGTAGATATAAACTACTGACGACGATGGAATTACCATAGTGATTTCTGCACGAGGAATAAGTATTATATGGGTAGACGATGCACGTTATTGGGCATATATGCCTAACCAAGGGGCAAGGTGTGTGTGTTATTAACAGTGGTAAAGGGATGTAACTTATCTACATTCTTTAATTTAATTAGAAAACACACACACTTATTACAGGTTCGAGGATGTGGTAATATTTGAAGGCTGTATGTTGGTTGAAGCTCACAGGAGTATTAAGAGGATACTGGTGGCCAGGAATTTACATAGTCTCGTTCCGCTTACAACTTTCCAATGCCTGCTTCTGTCAGCCTCAACACTACAGGAGAAGGAGATTGAAAAACAGGGAGTTAAATACAGGAAAGGTAGAAGAACCTTTTTTATTAAATTATTTATTAATATTATATAGCTAAAGCCTCTTTTCATATTCTTATTGAACGATCCAAAGTCCTTGTATGAAAACCAAGATAAGTTTTAAATAATAAATATGAATTAAAATGTGTGAGTATATACATTTATATATATTTTTTCTGTTTCCAAGTATATAAAGAATGTCTTAGATTCAATATATAACCTTTTATACTCTCTCTCTCTCTCGTACAACACATACACATATATATAAAGTATGAAACAAACGCACACCTTCACTGCGTTTATTATAACATATGTCAGTTTTATTGTATTTAACATCTCAACCATGGTTTATATCGGCATACGAAGAAACGTTGTATCCAAGGCAGTCTGCGTCGTTCATGTATGGGTCGTTCATGTACTATCACATCATTATGCACCACACCATTGCCGTACACTAGATGTTTAGGCCTAATAACAAACCATCCACATATAATCCACCCTTCCAATTCCCGTTCTCTATCTCCGTCATTGAGAAAGAAATCTCTACCTCCTCACCTGCATCCTCCACCGTAAATTCTCCGATCTCAAACTCCATCCAACCGTCCTCCTCACTCCTCACACGAGCCCGTGCAGTGTTACTAAGATTCCTTGAAGGATTGTCTAAATAAGACACACTCACTGCAAGTTCACATTAACTATAAGCTGGAGAGTGTTAAAAGTTGTTGTGTGCGAGTATGTGTGCGTGTGTTTAATTACCATAAGGGTCTTGTTTTGCCCTGTAGAAAAGCTGAAAGTCACAGGCTCCCTTGCATTCCAACCATATGCTGCAAATGGCATTGTAAGCCGATTTATTCTTGGTTTCAAGTCGCAAGCGGAACGAGACTATGTAAGTTCCTGGCCACCAGTATCCTCTCAGTACTCCCCTGAGCTCCAACCAACATACAGCCTTCAAATATGCCACGTCCTCAACCTGTAATACGTGTGTGTGTGTGTGTTGGTGTGGTTCTAATAGCTTTATGCTTTAAAT
Source organism: Selaginella tamariscina (assembly GCA_003024785.1). Classification (NCBI taxonomy): domain Eukaryota; kingdom Viridiplantae; phylum Streptophyta; class Lycopodiopsida; order Selaginellales; family Selaginellaceae; genus Selaginella; species Selaginella tamariscina. The sequence continues at coordinate 135,486 of PUQB01000332.1, read as the reverse complement.
GTAGAGAAGTTATACATACACTTTACCACTATTAATAAAACATAATATATATATATATATATATATATATATGAATGAATAAAACCTTGAGCCTTGGTAAGGCATATATTCCCAGTAACGTGAGTCGTCTACCCATACAATACTTATTCCTCGTGCAGAAATCATTCTGGTAATTCCATCATCATCAATAAAGTATTTCTGCAAATAAATAAATAGTAGTTTTTATAAGTATTTATACACTATTGATAAATGGCTAAATATTAGAGAGATATTAAAGAGAATGATTAAATTATTTATGACAAATAGTAAATTATTAGCAATTGCTCTCTATATATAAATATTTTAATAAATTACCTGATTTTTTATGCCATTTTCATCTTGGATGAAACCCCATTGCGGAGTGTTTTACAGAGATCTCTCGAGATTTACCATGGTGATCTAAAATAATTTGCTCCCAGTGCGGTGGTAATAATCCGCAGTAAGCAAGGCGAGATTTCGAAGATTCAAGGAATTGTTTACTAACAGCTGCTAACCTCTTGATGTCTCTTGGGGTTGTGAAGCCCAATATGTGCGCTATGCATTCCTCTGGCAAATTTCAAATCCTGTCATTTGTTAAACAAAACCCTAATGACCCTTCCATAAAGGCTAAGGTTAACTATTTTTTTTTAGTTGTAAATTTATGATAAATTTATATGGAAAAATACATTTAATAATACGTATTATTAGTTCCAAACGCTGTGTGATGTACATTTTGTATTACTTAAGAGTAAAAGGTTTAAAATATAGTTTTTTTTTTATTATTTATTATTGTCAAAAAAGTCCTTGCGAAGAAAGATTCATAAATAAATATCTATAATGGCATAGAAAATGATTTATAAGAAAAATCTTTATTCAAAAAGAATTCAAAGGTTAAATATAATTTAAATAAGTTGATTATATATATATATATATATATTATGTTTTATATAAAATAATAATTTACATTATTAATAAAATTCTTTAGTCCTAACGTGGACAAGGAGGTGGAGGGTACAGTAATTGTTTTATTGAGAATTGTTGGGCTATATTAAATATGGTACATTATTTTGTGAGCAGTTATCTAAAGGGCTTATTAATTTGAAGTAAAGGTTTTATTATTTTAAGTATAATAAATTAATCAAATAAAAACATTATTATATTTATGATGTTCATATTAATATTCTAAATTAAATTAACATATAAAAATGTATGGCTGAACTATTAAATTATTTATTAAGTGTTATTTGTAAAAATAAAATATATAAGCAGATAGTTTTATTCATTTATGATAATATTAATTTCAACTGTTTTTAATTAAATTTGGTAGTGTGAATCAAATGCATACTTGCATATTATAATAGACAAAGAACTGTATTATTGATACATAATTGCATATAGCAGGTTGACTTGTGAATTCTTAAACAAGATCAAATAAGTTATAGTTAAATTCAGACTATATAGTTCTATTTCATATATAAACGATTATTAATTAACTTTTTATGTTAATATGAAAGTATATATTTTGAGTTTGAAGCTGATCAGGAATAATGTAATTTAATAATTTAATGTAGATTCTTTCTTACAAAAACATTTAATCTGCTATTATGAATAATTATTTATAAAATCTTTGTTTTGTGGCAACTTTGACCATAATAAACAATAAAATATTTTATGATTTATAATTTTTACTTTTTAAATGTATCTGTATGGTTAATAGAATTCTACAAAACTATGTTGAGATTTTCCGTTTTAAAGATATTATTTTTTATATATAAATATAAAAAAAGAATTCCATATAAATTTACAACTCAAAAAACTCACACAAGAGGTTCATGTTAAACCATGGAAGGTTTTTATAACAAATGACATGAGCCCTAGCAAACAATTCCTTGAATATTCCTGCTTATTACTGTATGTGTGTGTGTGAGAGAGAGAGAGTATAAAAGGTTATAAAGACAATGTTTATGTATTAATTTTATTAATTAACACATTGAAAATTATGCGTGCTACAGAGAAGAAATTAGTAAATTAAACCAGTATATAGTTTTTTTAGTCAATAATATTATGGAGTAAATAATATATATTTATGTAAATAAGATTTCATCAAATTTTTGAAAGTAATATAATAAACATTTAATTTTATAACTAGCAAAAACTATATATGAAATATATAATGAGCACTTCCACACCAACAAGTAAGTTACTTCAGTTTTTGATGTTATAGTTAGTAGTTAACTCTAATTGTTTGTGCATTGTACATAATTAAACTTTTTAGGTGCTTATGTACTGCCTTTCATTAACTTAGTTAACTTAATCGTGCACATAATAAACTCTTTAGGTGCAGAAAAACCTACTTAATTATGACACATAATTAACTTAAATTTATAATTAATTATAAATTTGAGTCGGATGCAACTATAAGTTAATTTTCAGTGTGGAAACGGTCGATAATATCAGTGATTAAATCCGTAGTTTGAAAAATACTACAGAAATATTTAATTACTAATCTAATTACTAATTTATTAATTATTAATCTAATTTAATTACTAATCCGTAGCTTTTTTTACTACGGCATATATCACTAAATAATATCCAAATATTATTAAGTTCCAGGAATAATGTAAGATACTCATTACTACCATTAATATGTAATTCATAGTAAATAATTACTACTCATTACTACCATTACTCATTACATTAATGGTAGTAATGAATATTTAAAAAAAAATAGTATTAATGATATTAATATGGTACTAATGAATAACTAACGAGAACTATACTTTGTGGTATATTCACCAAAATATAGTTCTCGTTAGTTATATAACGTTAAACTCTTTTTTATAATATTACTTAAAAAATCGATGAAATTTTATTTATGTAAATATATATTATCTACTCCATATAAATTATTGACTAAAAACTATAAACGGATTTTAATTTACTAATTTTTTTATAATGATTTAAATTATTATGTATATATCTATATATTTATCTATCTCTTTTTAATGAAGAATATAAGAGGCATACAACAGTATCAATGTGTACATGTGTGCACACACAACACATATAATGTGCAGATAAGTTTCTAAACAATAAGCAAAGGTGTGTATGAATTAAATTGTGTGTGTATCTACATTTACAAAGTATATAAAGAATGTCTTGGCTTTCAATATATAACCTTTTATAATCTCTCTCTCTCTCTCTCACCCATACACAATATGTATGTATATATATATATAAAGTATGAGACAAACACACACCTACACTGTAGGTTTATTATAACATATGTCAGTTTATTGTATTTAACATTTCAACCACGGTTTATATCATCGGCCTATGAAGAAAACGTTGCCATTCGTGTACCATGACATCATCATGCACCACAGCATTACCGTACACTAGGTGTTTTAGGCCTAATAACAACACCATCGACAATAATCCACCCTTCCAGTTCCCGTTCGATATCTCCGTCGTTGAGAAGGAAATCTCTACCTCCACACCTGCATCCGATCTCAAACTCCATCCAACCGTCCTCCTCACTCCTCACACGAGCCCGTGGTGACCCAGTTTACTAAGATTCCTTGAAGGCTTGTTTAAATAAAGTACACTCACTGCAAGTTCACATCAACTATAAGCTGGAGAGTGTTAAAACTGTGTGTGGTGTGTGTGTGCGTGTGCGTGTGCGTGTGTTAATTACCATAAGGGTCCTGTTTTGCACTGTAGAAAAGCTAGACTCCCTTGCAATGCTGCAAATGGCATTGTAGCCGATTTATTCTTGATTTCAAGTTGCAAGCTGAACAAGACTACGTAAGTTCCTGGCCACCAGTATCCTCTCAGTACTCCCCTGAGCTCCAACCAACATATAGCCTTCAAATATGCCACATCCTCAAACCTGTAATACGTGTGTGGTTCTAATAGCTTTAAATTCAAAAAATGCTTTAAATGTAGAGAAGTTATACATACACTTTACCACTATTAATAAAAAAAACACACTCTCTCTCTCTCTCACACACACACACACACACGTGTGTGTGTGTGTGTGAGAGAGAGAGAGAGAGAGTGTGTGTGTTTTTTATAATAGTGGTAAAGTGTGTGGTGGCGTGGTGTGTGTGCGTGTGTGTGTGGTTGTGGTGTGTATGTGAGAGAGAGAGAGAGAGAGAGAGTTTTTTATTAATAGTGGTAAAGTGTGTTGTGTGTGTGTGTGTGATTTATAATGGCATAGAAAATGTTTTATGAGAAAAAGTCTATATTCAAAGATTAAATATATATAATTTAAATAAGTTGATATATATATATATATATATATAGAAATTACATTATTAATAAAAATCTTTAGTTCTGACATGGAATTGTTGTCTGGTCCTTCAATTCAAATTAATCAAAATAATGTATCATTTAAGATAACCTTCTTTATTGGACTAATAAATCCTTTTATTATTTTAAGTATAATAAACTAATTTGTTAAAAGATCTCTTATGGGCTTATTAAATCTGGAGTGAATAGTAAAATAAAAATATTATTATTATTATCTTGTTTTAAAATAATTTAAAATATATAATGTATGGCTGAACTATTAAATTATTTATTAAAATAAAATATCTAAGTAGATAGTTATAATTGTGCTTATAAATATGTGTGTAATAAAATCTGTGAGGAATTCATTAAAAAAGAAAAGGAGAGATCAAAAATGGATGTTTACCAAAGGATTAGATGTTGGAGAAAAGGAACTAGAGTGGAAACAGGATGCTGATACAAAATAAACCTTAGCCTTAAACCCTAAACACGTATACAGTATGCCTTCGTGAACATACCATTACTGATTAGTGAACTCGAGTTTGATCTGAGTACATGCCTTTAGCTCAGTTAATATGGTTAAAACATGATTTTCACAGTCGATGTTGTCTAAGGTTATTAAACTTTAAACCTTATAAATAAACTATGGATATACATAATATATTAGTATATATAAGTTTATTCAGTGTGTGGGTGTGTTATTTATAAGTGTTATTAACGTCCCATCAATGTCATTTCAAATCTTAAACATATATTATTAATAATTATTTTAAATCTTATTTAATAGTCATATTAAATCTTAAGCATTATTTAATAGTCATTTTAATGTGTCATTAATGGCCATTCTTAATTATCATTTTCAATTTTAAATGTGTAATTACGGACGACCATCCTAAATTATATTAAATGGTTATCCTAAATACTAAATGTGTTTATTAATACATCATCGAATGGCCATTTTAAATTATATGATGGTTATTTTAAATTATATTTAATGATTTGAGTTAAACTCAATCTAACACTTATCCTAAATTTAATTCAATAGTTATCCTAAATTCAATTTGATTATTATTTTTAAACTTACAAGATTAAGATGGGTTAAAGATAGGGATAAACTTATCATCATTAAATGGGATTTTAAGATAAACTCACCAAGTTAATCAATTTAAGATAAACCCACTATGTTATGACTTCTGTTTATTTTAAATGATGAATGTCACATATTAAACTATATTGATAAGTTTTAAATGTTGAGGAAACATGTCTACTTAATGCACTTGAGTATCTAGTAATGGTTTGCCCATGTGTTGTTAAGTATTTATAAGAAATTTTAAGTGAAATTAAACTTCTATCTAAAAAGTGCTTGCCTTTATTTTTCGTGTCCCAATTGGGTTATTGTTAGTTTAGATGAGTTTGACATGTTGGATATGGTAGAAACATGCCTAATATTGACTTAACCCTAGGGTTTCTTTAACCCACATCTTAAACCCCTTAGGTTAGGGTTTAAGATCAATGGGCCGTTAAGTTAAATTCACCAAATATATTCTTATTAAGAATAATATATGTGCTAGCCCACTTTATAAAAGAGGAAAATGTGAGGAGTCTCTGTCACATATATTTGTCAAGCACGATCCAGGAACAGGAAGGACAGGATTCCAAGGACATGAAGGCTTGACTCAGGAACAGGACCGAGAGCAGGACAGGAACCAGGAATAGGAACAGGACGGATCTAGGAGAAGGACAGGATAGGAAGGATCCGGGAGCAAGACAGGAAAGACAGGATAGGATCCGGAGCAAGACAGGAACAGGACAGGATCCCGGAGGACAGGATCCAGGAACAGGACAGGAAAGGAGCGAGACAGGAACAGGACAGGAAACAAGACAAGACAAGATTGATCGTAGTAAGACTGGTGTTGATAGTAACTGATTGTACAACAATTAGGTCGGAGCTTTTATGCTCACAACTCCAAGAGCTAATCTAGGCATGCATGCAAAAGTGGTTGCATGCATGCAAAAGTGATTGCATGCATGCAGAGGCTAAGATGAGTCCACATGTCCCTTATCCTCTAGGCATCCTGTGGCATATCCTGTAGGAATATCCTGCAACCGAATCCTGTGTCCGGAATCCTGGTAGGAATATCCTGTAGGAAAATCCTGCAACCCATATCCTGTATCCGGAATCCTGTAGGAAAGTCCTGCAACCCATGTCCTGTATCCGGAATCCTGTATTCTGTATCGGGTCGTGACAGCACCTCCTCCCTAAAGACGAGTTCCACGAGTCTTGGGACCTGGTTTAGCAGGATAATGCCGATGGAAGGCAGCAACCTTGGAAGAAGCATGGAGTAAGTTGGATGCAGGTTCCCAAGTGCGATCAGTAGGCAGGTACCCTTTCCAATCCACCAAGTATTGGAGTTGGTGACGATGAAGACGAGAGTCAAGGATGGCTGCGACTTCGTACTCAGGTTCCGTGTCAATGACCACAGGAGGGGGAGGAGAAGAAACACGACCGGGAAGAGAAGAAGGATGATACGGCTCCAACAAAGAGGTGTGAAACACAGGATGAAGTTTCACCGTGGATGGTAACTCGAGTCGGAAAGCTACAGGATTTACCTCCGCCACGATCCTATAAGGGCCCAATCGTTGAAAATCCAACTTAGAAGAAGGCCTGTTGGTGCGAATGTGTCGACGAAGAAGCCACACGAGATCACCAATCTTGTATGCAGGTGCCGGCTGACGGTGAGCATCAGCATGATGCTTGTATCGTTCCTGTGCCTGTTGAAGATGAACCTGGAGATCATCCTGTACCTGCCGAAGATGCTGAAGACGATCCTGTACTGCAGGAGCGGAAGAAGGAGAAGCGGGAGGAGCAAAGTCAAAACGTGGATGGTGGCCTGTAAGAGCAAAGAAGGTGTCTGTCCTGTAGATGCGTGGATGGAGTTGTTGTAGGCAAACTCCGCCATTGGAAGGAGGTCCCAACCAGTTGTCCTGCTGGTAACTGATGAAGCAACGAAGATACTGTTCTAAGGTCTGAATTGTGCGTTCGGACTGCCCATCGGTTTGTGGGTGATATCCTGAAGAAAGATCCGCTTTGACCTGTAGACTCCGAAGAAGCTCTCGCCAAAACTTGGACATGAATTGTGGACCTCGATCGGAAACAATGCTCTCAGGAAGACCATGATGTCGGAACACCTCGCGGATCACCAACTCGGCAGTTGTCTGACCTGTAGCTGTCTTGTTGCAGGGTAGGAAATGAGCCTGCTTGGTGAAACGGTCAACCACCACAAGAACTGCATCAAATCCACGAGAAGGAGGAAGATCTGTGAGGAAATCCATAGAAATGGATCTCCAAGGAGCAGAGGAACAGGAAGAGGACGAAGAAGACCAGAGGGTGCATGATGAGGCATCTTCGACCGACCTGCTACAAGTGTCACAACTCCGTACAAACCTCTCCACAAAACCTCGCAACCCAGGCCACCAATAGTTGCGAGTCACCAACTCCACTGTCTTGGCCACACCAAAATGTCCTGTAGCCGGGGTATCATGACAATCCTGTACCACACGAGTCCTGGAAATACCAACAGGAACGTACAGGAGACCTTCCCGGTACAGGAGTCCATCCTGTATGGTGAACAGGTTGTAGTCTGGACGGGAACTGGAGGAAGAGGAACTTGCAACGTCAGGATGAATGTGTGAGAACACATTCTTTGCCAAGTCGTCTGTAGCCAACTGCGAACGGACGTCCTGTAGGAGTGTTGAATTTGCTGGAGCCTGATGAACCTGCAGTGCCGCAAGCCGGAAACGATCAGGACCCAACAACACTTGCCTTTGACAGTCAAATGCAGGATCGCCCGGGCTTGGTGCAAGGTAAGAGCGCCTAGACAATGCGTCCGCCTTGCCATTCCGAAAGCCGGGCCTGTAGACGATGACGAAGTCAAAACGTGATAGGAACTCTGCCCACCTAGCCTGTCGCCGACTGAGGACCCGAGCCGTTTGAAAGTACTCCAGGTTCTTGTGATCCGTAAGAACTTGTACAGGATGTGCAGCACCTTCCAGGAAATGCCGCCACTCCTCAAACGAATCCACAATGGCCTTGAGTTCCTTGTCATGAATCTCGTAGTTGATCTCCGCCGACAGGAACTTACGAGAGTGAAAAGCTACAGGATGAAGCAACTTGTCCTCTCCAACTTGCGATAGGACGGATCCTACTGCAAAATCCGAGGCATCTGCTTCAATGAAGAAAGGATGAGAAGGGTCAGGATGTGCTAAAATCGGAGCTGTCGTGAAAACGTCCTTGAGTGTTGTGAACGCGTGTTCCGCCTTGTCGGACCAAGAGAAAAGTCCTGTGCGCTTGGTGAGTTCTGTGAGTGGAAGTACACGCTTGGAGAAGTCCTGTATGAACCGCCTGTAGAAGTTTGCAAAGCCAAGGAAACATTGTACATCTCGTACCGACTTGGGCCTCTCCCACTCCACGATGGTCTTCACCTTGTGCATGTCCATGGAAACGCCAGCAGGAGAGACGATGTAGCCCAAGAACTCCACCGAATCCCTATCGAAAAAACACTTCTCCAACTTCGCGTACAGGCCATGCTCGCGAAGCCGCTCTAAAACTAGTCGTACATGCTTGTCATGTGCCGCCTGGTCCTTGGAGAAAATCAAGATGTCGTCGAGGTAGATCACCACAAACTGGTCCAAGAAGTCACGAAAATGTCGTTCACCATGTGTTGGAAACAGCTGGGGCATTGGTAAGGCCGAAAGGCATTACCGTGTACTCAAAATGTCCATACCTTGTACGAAAGGCAGTCTTCCACTCATCGCCGGGACGAATCCGTACAAGGTTGTAGGCTCGTAAGTCGATCTTCGTGAACACCTTTGCTCCTCGCAGCCGATCGAGAAGTTCCGGGATCAATGGCAACGGGTACCGATTCCGAATGGTGACTTGATTCAAACCCCTGTAGTCCACAACCAAACGTAAACTCCCATCCTTCTTCTTGACAAAGAAGATAGGAGCTCCTGCAGGGGACTTTGAGTGACGAATGAAGCCGGATGCCAAGTTGTCCTCGATGTACTGACGAAGAACCTCCAACTCTGTGGGTGACAATGCATAAATCGGTCCGAATGGTGGAGTCTTTCCTTCCGCAAGATCAATAGGACAGTCGTAGGACCTGTGAACAGGAAGAACTGCAGCCTTGTGCTTGTCAAAAACGTCCTTAAAGTCGTGGTACTTGGATGGTAGGGAAGAAGGAGGAGAAGGAGAAGGAGAAGGAGAAAAAACAGGGGAGTCGGATACAGGAAAGGTAGAAGAGGACGTAGGAGTTACTTGAAAGGCAAAAAGGTGGAAGGAGCAGGATCAGTGGCGAGTTCATGCATGGTAGTGGTAAGAACTCGGAGAGGAGAAGGAGGGAGCTGTGACTGAAAAAGAGGAAGGATCTTGGGGGATGGAACAGAAGCAGGGTAACAGAAAGAAGCAGGATTGGAAAAAACCTGTTGGGTGTTGATGAGTGTACAGGATTGGAAGAATCCTGTACAGGAGTCCGTGGTTGCGCAAGGAGTGGAAAAGCCTGCGAATGTGCTGACGAATCAACAGGAGGTGGATCCTGTTGAGGAGGAACCTTCGACACTGATACAGGATTGGAAGAACCCTGTACAGGACACCGCAAACTTACAGGAGTGGAGAGAGCCTGCGGATGTGCTGAGGAACTGACATGAGGTGAATCCTGTCGAGGAGGAGTCTTCAACACTGGTACAGGAACAGGCACGGTCAATCCTGTAGCTTGTACTGCCTCAGATACTAAGGATGTATCCTGCACACAGGAAGGTACAGGATTGATCCTAGCTGTGGAGAGGAAAACGTGAGCGTCCTAGACCTCCAGTCGATCTGCGGATTTGCAACAACGAACCATGGCATGCCCAAAATGATGGGAGTCGACCGAGTCTTGATCAAGTTGAAGGAAATTGAACAGTTGAATGTGCCATACTGCAGGAGAGAGGTTCGGTAGCATGGGTAACTGCGCCAGAAGCAATAGACGCCCATCGGCCACCTCTACAGGAACTGCACGCTTCAACTTCACCACCGAAATTGCCATGTTGAGTTGCAAACGTGTCATCCATGAAGCATGCATTTGCACCAGTGTCTAACAAAGCAAACTCCATGAGCTCTCGATTATTAAGATGAATGTGTACAGGAAACTTAAGTGATGGGATGGTATGAGCAGCACCAATGGAGCCTGCACCTACGTCCAACTTCGCGGCTCCTAGACGAAGTGGACATTGGAGTTTTCCGACTGAACTTCGGCTTCAACTTCACGCGTCTTGAAGTTCCTGGCTTTCGTAGGACAATCCGCCACCTTGTGTCCTGCTCCACCACAATACAAGCACAGGTTCTCACTGCGACGACGTTGCTTCTCAGCAGCGGAAAGAGGACCACGCTTGGATTTCTCAACCTCCATAGGAATTACTCCAGAAGGTGGTGCAGGAACATGTACCACAGCTGCAGGATTAGTTTGCAGGAACTGCTGATGGGATCTTTCTTGACGACGCTCGAACAAACGGTTGTCGCAACGAACAGCTTGTTGCATGATCTCTGCTAGTGTTTGGGCATCCGGTAACGTAAGGAGAAGGTCCTTCACGTCATCCCTCAACCCAAAACGGAAATGTTCGATCAATGCAGTCTCGTCCCATGGAATGTTCGTGCAAAGTTGCTGAAATTCGGATGCATAGACGGAAGCTGGTCGGGATCCTTGAGTGAGCTTCCGTAACTTCGTGCATGCAGAACGGTACTTATCAGGATCTCCAAAACATGCTTCGAAGGCAGCCACGAAACCTTCAAAGTCTTCCATCAATGGGTCGTCACGCTCCAGCAAGGGGGCAACCCAAGCCCGTGGAGATCCACTTAGTAAGGATGCCAAAAGACCCACCTTTTGGGCATCAGTCGAGTAGCGCCGTGGTTGCATACGGATCAAGAGCCGGATCTGATTCAGGAAACCTTGGAAATCGGCACGATTACCACTGAACTTCTCTGGCATGCTAACCTTCGGCTCCGAAGAAAAGTTTGATGAAGAGGGAACCACCGATGCTGGGAGAGAGCCTGTGCAGCAGCCTGGATAGAAGGTCGCTCTGACTTCCGACTTCACTTCAATGGAGGATGCATCAGCAGCTGCATGTGCCGCAGTGGTGGAACCTTGCAGGTCGGTGACCACTTGGCGCAAAGTGGCCAGCTCATGAAGTAGCATTTGGTGCTCGCGTTGAAAGCGCTCAAAATCAGCCATGATCTAGGAAAGAAAAAGGAGGAAAAGAATCAAGAAAAGGTAGCTGGAAAACAAAGAACTATGAAGCAGTTACTATCAAACTGTCAAGCCACGATCCAGGAAACAGGAAGAGAGCAGGATTCCAAGGACATGAAGGCTTGACTCAGGAACAGGACCGAGAGCAGGACAGGAACCAGGAATAGGAACAGGACGGATCTAGGAGTAGGACAGGATTAGGAGAGGATCCGGGAGCAAGACAAAAAAACAACAGGATAGGATCCGGGAGCAAAACAGGAACAGGACAGGATCCCGGAGCGGACAGGATCCAGGAACAGGACAGGAAATAGGAGCGAGACAGGAACAGGACAGGAAACAAGACAAGACAAGATTGATCGTAGTAAGACTGGTGTTGATAGTAACTAATTGTACAACAATTAGGTCGGAGCTTTTATGCTCACAACTCCAAGAGCTAATCTAGGCATGCATGCAAAAGTGGTTGCATGCATGCAAAAGTGATTGCATGCATGCAGAGGCTAAGATGAGTCCACATGTCCCTTATCCTCTAGGCATATCCTGTGGCATATCCTGTAGGAATATCCTGCAACCGAATCCTGTGTCCGGAATCCTGGTAGGAATATCCTGTAGGAAAATCCTGCAACCCATATCCTGTATCCGGAATCCTGTAGGAAAGTCCTGCAACCCATGTCCTGTATCCGGAATCCTGTATTCTGTATCGGGTCGTGACAATATTAAGTATGATATGCATAATTGAGTTAAATTATTCTTTTATTGGTACAAGCTCTAACTTGTGTCATAAACGTACAACCCTTTGTTATACCACTTCAACTTCTAAACAATAAAGATACGTTTCACTTTCGAGGTAGCCTACTTTTAACCTTGACATCTTTATACCCGGGAGGTTTTGCAAAGTGCACACTTCAGGTTAAGGCATGTCTCTAGCCTTAAAGGTCAGAGGTTGAGTCATGTCTCTTTTTACTAGGGTTAGGGCATGATTGTTTAAGTCTTTTGAGATAAAATCCTAAAATCTACTTAAATTATCCTTCAAGGTTCATGAAATAGTCACTTTAGGGGACTTAGGGTAAGACCTTAGTTTTATGACTTAATGTTGTTCACATAGGGTATTAATATTATATGGTCACTTAGCAGCCACTTGTTGGCCCTTCAAATTAAAATTTTAACAATTGGTATCATAACCTATTTTTTATAATTAGTAAGATTACCTAAAGTTGTAGTGTGTTTCAAGGTTTAGTTAATTCTAAGTTTTTAAAATACTTTATCACTTTCGACTAATATGCTTGATATTTACACAGAGAGTTGGTCTTGACATTTATAACTCATAGAACATCTACTTGGTAAGTGGGTGTGAGTTTTATACTCTAGTATCCAAGGTGGCACTAAAAAGGCAACGTCCAAGTTCATCCAAGTCATCTTACCTTCGTTGTCCAAGTTATTTACTTTACAGTTGTTCAATTTAGTTTACCTTATGTTATTCATGTTACTTTACCTTTTATTTGTGCAAGTTAGTTTACCAAACACTTTTATAAGACATGGCAAACTAGTTTGTTATGGCTTATAAATTAAGTCTTATGAAATATATCATGTGATATGCTAAATTTGCACCTTATTGAAATTTTTCTTTTTCTTAAGGTGGAATTGGGATAACATGTGATTAAGTGATAGTGTCCAATGAGTTTTGACTTAGGTCAAGATTTAATATCGATTTCGATAATAACATTTAAATGGGAAAAGAGTTATGCTCAAATGTGCATATTTGGTTTCAAAAAAGGGGCATATTCAAACATAAGAATGAACACTACATTCTGATCTAAAGTGCGAAACGAGTTCTTACTTTAGTGCAGGTTTTAAGAGTGTAACTCAAGAGACAAATTATGGTGTTGAACTTATAGTACAACAAAAAACCACATATTAACATATGATGAATATGAAGTAGTTGGTCGAAGATCCACATTCTCAACATACTTAATAAACATAGTAAGTTTTCTTACATAATTTTTGAGCAAATTAGAGATCCTCAACTTAATGCTCTTGTTAACTAAGGAATCACCATTGTAATCAATCCTCACATTATAAATAATGTTACAGATTTCAAGCTTAAAGAGTTAATAATAAAATGCATAAGTGTACACCGAATGCCTTCACTATGCAAGTCTTCTTATACTCAATAGATTAAACATGTTTTTAACATTTTTATTTTTGGAAGATTGCGCCATCTACCTCAAAAGTGCATTGATAAAAATGCAATATTAAATCCCTCTACTACCATAAATTATCATTCTATCATCTTTTCATGATCTCACATGAAACAACTCCATAATCAAGTTAGTCAAGCAATATAGAATACGCGCTTACAACTAGTTAAGGTTTCAAGTTATATTTGTCCAAATTTGAATTTAAATTTAATAAACTATTCACCTAATGCTACTTCCAACTAACGTTATCAAAATATTACAAGCATCGGATAATACTTTTATTACATTTCATGATGGGAATGTTTGAGTTATGCTTCTTTAAAGAAGTCAGCATTCATGGGATTAGAAGTTGATGCTAATTTTGGGTATTAATTTTATCTTGAAGCCAAATACAATTATTGGTTTCTTAACTTTGCATCATAGTCACAAATGTGGGTACTTAGAGAACATATAAAGTATGCATATTCAATTGAAAATAAAACTTTTCTTGACTCAAGGTTTGATGATGTCCCTTAGGTTCATTATCGGTTATATTTAAGGTTCGATGGTGTTCTTGAGTTTGATTCAATATTTGTGAAAGTACAATGATGAATTATTAAATTAACTTAAGAAGATGGTGTCCTTTTTTAACAATTGTGATACAAAGTCCCTGTCACGACCTTGTGCAAAGGGCGAAACCTTTAGAACAAGGGTGGAACCTTAAAAGGAGGAGATTGTATTCAAGAAAGAAATGAATACAAAATGAAACACAAAGCCGAAAACTGGTGTTGAATGATTCTGAAACCTGGAACTGGAACCCTGTTTATATATCTGAAGTCCTGAAAATTGTATGGTCCATAACTGGTCTGGAATGTGTGATCCACAACTGGTCTGGAACATGCGTATGAATATACGCCTTGCTGTTGATGGTGTAGTTCAGCATCCAGGATCATACAGACCAGTTGATTAACACATGTGTGTGTTAGCCAAAAGGTCTCGGGTTCAAGTCTTGTGAAAGGCAAAAAATAACCCATGATCCTTATACTATCTCCCCTTCAATGACGAGCACCGTGCGTCACTGGTCCAGGTTTTGCAGGATTTTGTTGTCCAGGTTTTGCAGGATATCGTTGATGGAACTCGGTAACAAGATCAGGAGCATGAACAAGATGAGCAGCAGGCTCCCAAGTGCATTCATCAGGTGGATAACCGTTGGTCCAGGTTTTGAGGATATCGTTGATGGAACTCGGTAACAAGATCAGGAGCATGAAAAGATGAGCAGCAGGCTCCCAAGTGCATTCATCAGGTGGATAACCGATCCAGTCCACGAAATAGTGAAGCTGACCACGAACAAGTTTGGAGTCAAGAATTGCAGCAACCTCGAACTCAGGTTCACCAGCAACTGTAATGAGGAGGTGGTGGAAGAAGGAGCATGATAAGGCTCCAACAAAGAAACATGGAACACGGATGGATCCGGATGGTTGGCGGAAGCTCGAGACGAAACGAAACATGCACGGGATGGATCCGGATGGTTGGCGGAAGCTCGAGACAAACGTCACATCAGAGAGTTTTTCGATGATGCGAAATGGCCCCAAGCGTTGATAGTCCAGCTTGTCACAGGGACGTGTGGTTGGCCAATGACGCCGGAGGAGCCACACTTGGTCACCAATTGTGAATGCTGGAGGAGAGGAACGGGAACGATCAGCAGCTTGTTGTTGCAAATCCCGAGCGCGTTGAAGATGATGCTGCACTTCTTCATGGACCTGTCGGAGATGCTCAACACGATCATCGGCAGCAGTGGTGAGGCCAGGAACCACGGGCAAGCTGTAGGACCAGCGAGGATGAACACCAGAGAACGCGAAAAATGGCGACACACCTATGGATGAGTGTGCCGTGTTGTTGTACGCGAACTCGGCAGCAGGAAGGAGATCGACCCAATCATCTTGCAGATGAGAAATGAAACACCGGAGATATTGTTCCAGAGTCTGAATCGTGCGCTCCGATTGTCCATCTGTTTCAGGATGATGTGCAGTAGACAGCTTCCCGGTGATACGTAGCCGATCTAGGAATCTCCGCCAGAATGCCGAAGTGAACTGGGGACCTCGATCCGTGACAAGTTCATCAGGAAGACCATGAAGACGGAACACCTCCCGGTACACCAGATCTGCAGCATCAGGACCCGAACATGTCTTGTTGCAGGGAACAAAGTGCGCCATCTTAGAGAACCGATCAACAATGACTAGGACAGCATCAAACCCTCTAGAAGGCGGTAAATCCGTGAGGAAATCCATGGTGATGGATGACCATGGCCGCTGAGCAATAGGAAGAGGCTGTAGTAGTCCAACCGGTCGATGACGAGGAAGCTTTGTACGCTGGCACGTGTCACAAGATCGCACAAATCTCTCAACATACACGCGAAGCCGAGGCCACCAGAACACCCGTTGTACCAGCTCGATCGTCTTCCGAATGCCAAAATGTCCTGCAGCTGTGTTGTCATGGCAGTGTTGGACAGCTCGCAACCTCAGTTCTCCGTCCGGAACATAGATTTGGATGTGGTGGTACAGCAACCCATTATGAAGATGGAAAGCAGCATAATCTCGTAGTTGTGACCCTGAAGACAATGGCTGAACTCGTCGAACATGTGCAAGGACATCACGAGCAAACTCGTCTTGAGGGAGATTTTCTCGGATTAGATCCAAAAACGAAGTGTCAACTGGAGCAGAAGAACGGGAAAGCGCGTTTACCAAAACTGGTCGGAGCTCAGGATGACTTGTTCTTGTTGATCAAATCGGATTTCACCTGGTACTGGAGCTAGGTAACTGCGACGAGATAAGGCATCTGCTTTGCCATTTAGACGACCGGGACGATGAATAATCTCGTATCGGAACCGGGACAAAGACTGTGCCCATCGCGCCTGACGTCGATTGAGAACTCGTGCTGTTGCCCAGTACTGGAGGTTCTTGTGATCACAATACACCTTAACCACATGCGGGGAACCTTCAAGGAATCTGTGCCACTCCTCAAAGGCATCGACGATCGCCAGCAGCTCCTTGTTGTAGACATCGTAGTTGATCTCAGGTGCAGTGAACTTGCGGGAATGGAAAGCAATGGGATGGAGAAGATGATCTGGACCTTCCTGGGACAACACTCCACCAATGGCGAAGTCAGAGGCATCAGCTTCCACGAAATATGGCTTCGCAGGGTCAGGATGGATAAGAACAGGTGCCGAGGTGAACGCCTTCTTTAGGAACTCGAACGCCTCCTCAGCCTCAGAGGACCAGACAAATGGAACATCCTTGCCAGTCAACTTCGTCAATGGCAATGCAATCTTGGAGAAATCCCGAACGAAACGTCGATAGAAGTTCGCAAACCCGAGGAAACATCGAACATCACGAACATTTGATGGTCTCTCCCACTCCAATACAGTCCGGACTTTTGCAGGATCCATGTGAACACCTTCAGCTGAAATGATGTACCCCAGGAACTCGACAGACTGCTGACTGAAAGAGCACTTCTCCAACTTGGCAAACAAGTGGCTTCCGGTACATGATGACAAACAAATCCAAGAAGTCTTGGAAAATATCGTTAGCCATGTGCTGGAACACAGCAGGTGCATTTGTCAGGCCGAACGGCATTACTACGTACTCGAAATGTCCGTAGCGTGTACGGAAAGCTGTTTTCCACTCGTCCCCTTCTCGAATTCGGATGAGATTGTACGCTCCTCTTAAATCGATCTTTGTGAAGTACCGTTCGAGCATGTCGGAGACGAGCGGGAGAGGATACTTGTTTGGAATGGTGACCTTATTCAGATCTCAGTAGTCCACCATGAGCCGGAGACTTCCATCCTTCTTGGAAACAAAGAATACTGAGCACCAGCTGTCAAGCCAACGATCCAGGAACCAGGAAACGAGTAGGATTCCGGGAACAGGAAGGCTTGACTCAGGAACAGGACCGAGAGCAGGACAGGAACCAGGGAACAGGAATAGGAACAGGACGGATCCAGGAGCAGGACAGGATCAGGATAGGACCAGGAACAAGATAGGAACTAGACAGGATCCAAGAGCAAGACAGGAGCAGGAGCAAAGAGTAAGACAAGAACAAGACAAGAGCAAGGAACAAGAATAATCGTAGAATGACTGGTGTTGATAGTAACTGATTGTACAACAATTAGGTCGGAGTTTATGCTCACAACTCCAAGCTAATCTAGTCATGAGTCTAATCTAGTCATGAGCTAAGAATAGTGTTCCCTTATCCCTACTATCCTGTAGCATATCCTATAGGCATATCTATAGGAATTCCTATAGGTATATCCTGTAGGAATATCCTGCAGGCATATCCTGTAACCCGTATCCTGATCCGAAATCCTACATCCTGTATCCTGTATCCGGAAACCTGTATCCTGCATCCTGTATCCTGTATCGGGTTGTGACACCAGCCGGTGATCGTGAATGACGGATAAATCCGGTGACAAGATTTTCCTCAATGTATTTCCTCAATGTCTCCAACTCTGTTGGTGAGAGACCGTAAATGGGACCGGAGAGACGGCTGCTACCCTCAACGAGATCGATAGGACAGTCGTACTCACGGTGCAATGGTAAGCAGAAGCTTTCTTTTTATCGAAGACGTCTGCGAAATCGGCATACTGCTTTGGTAAGGCAGGAGGAACAGAAAACATCCTTAGCAGAGCAGGATAGACTTTGATCGCGAACACGGATGCTGGGTCATATCGGCTATCTTTCTTGAACTGCTTCAAGGTGATATGCGAGACTCGAAGTGGAGGAGGAACTGGAACAAGATCGGAATCAAAGAGTGTGGCTGGAGTTGAAACAGCTGGGAAACTGTTTATGAAAACATTCTCTTCAACTAGGATCCACCAACTCGATCCACGGCAACCAAGGATAATCGTAGAGTCTGGAATAGAAACAACACTGAAGAGAATGTTGCATACAGCACCGCAAGCAACGACTCAACGAACTCCGTGTCATTTGTTACCGCTCCAGATTTGATATCTCGTCCATCAACGACCCGTACAGAACCAAGAGTCTTCAAAGAATGTAGACGGATCCCGTGCCTGACAGCAAAATTTTGTCGATGAAATTTGCGTTGCTCCGCTATCCACCAAAGCTTACCAAAGAACTTCACCTCTGGTGTCTTCAGCTACACCGGAACATGAAACGACTTGCACACATTCGTAGATGGAATGGATCCAAGATGAGGAAGGGAAGATGTTATGAGTGAAGAGCCTTGAGGAACATGAGTTGTTCCATGGCAATTCAGCCGGACGCTCTATTTGGGCTGGATCTTCTCGTTTCCTAGTAGCACAGCAAGGGCCACTTCACGAGCTTGTTTTGGACGTCGATGACAATTCTCCAACTTGTGGTATGGGTCCCCACAGTACGAACAAAGCTTATACTGAATCCGCTTCTGACGTTCGGTTGGCAAAAGCTTGCCTCGGTGTGATCGCCCTAATTCCATCGGGGATGGTTCTACTGAGGAAGATGATGAATTAGCAGATGAGGAACATGGACTGCAGAAATGGAAGAAGACGGCACCAAGAAGAAAGAAGGATGCCAACGTTCTTGTTCCGCTCGATCAACCGGTTGTCACAACGAATGCCAACTCGATCATGCTGGTGAGGGTTTCCGGAACCGCAAAATTCAGCAACATGTCTTTGACCTCGTCCTGCAACCCCGACTGGAAAACCTCCTTGAGAGCACGATCTCCCCATGTGACATCACAAGCAAGAAGTTAAAACTTCGATGCGTACTCTGCTACCGACATACCCCCTTGGTGAAGCTGATAGAGTTTGGTGATGGCAGCACTCTCACGATCCACGTCACTGAACATCACCATGAAACTGTTCCACAAACTCGTCAAAATTCCCAAGGATTGAATCATTGTTCTCCAGCAAGGCTGAGAACTATGAAAGAGCAGAACCAGAAAGTAGCGACCCGATCAATCCAACCTTAATGGGTTCTGTGCTGTAGCGCCTCGGCTGCATCACGATCCACAGACGAACTTGATTGAGAAAACCTCAGAACTTCAATCAGGTACCATCAAATTTTTTGGCATGCTGATCTTCGGCTCTGGAGAATTCGCACGCTGTCGGAGCTGATCATTCTCCAGGTGTAGTTGTTTGAGCTGCTGCTGGAGGGCAGCAACTTGCCTCATGAAGAGCATGCTCGGACATGATGAGTCGAAGAAGAAAGAATCAAAAAGATAAAAGAAAAGAAAATCAGAAAAGAAAAAGAAAAGAAAAAAATTTGAAAAGAAAATTGAAAGAGAGAAAGAAAGAAAAATGGGATCGATGACAAGCGGAAACATAAGCTTGTCATTACCGCAGAATCATTCAAACTGTCACGACCTTGTGCAAAGGGCGAACCTTTAGAACAAGGGTGGAACCTTGAAAGGAGAGATTGTATTCAAGAAAGAAATGAATACAAATGAAACACAAAGCCGAAGACTGGTGTTGAATGATTCTGAGAAACCTGGAACTGGAACCCTGTTTATATATCTGAGGTCATGAGAATTGTATGGTCCACAACTGGTCTGGAATGTGGATCCACAACTGGTCTGGAATGTGATCCCACAACTGGTCTGGAATGTGTGGTCCACAACTGGTCTGGAACATGCATATGAATATACGCCTTGCTGTTGATGGTGTAGTTTAGCATCTAGGATCATACGGACCAGTTGGTTAACACATGTGTGTTTTAGCCAAAAGGTTTTGAGTTCAAGTCCTGTGAAAGGCAAAAAATAATTCATGATCTTTACAGTCCCTAGTGTAATATAAGGTTAGACTTTAGAAGTATTTATAATAATTTTTAAGATTAATTATAAATAATTTAGCAAAGTATGATATAATATCAATTAAATAATGAAATTGAAACACTCAATATTGAGAAGTATTTATAATAATTTTTTAAGTTATTAATTATAAATTTAGCAAAGTATGATATAATATCAATTAAATAATGAAATTGAAACACTCAATATTGAGACTTAGTTATGATCACATGAGGTGGCCATAATCATGAAAAAAAAGATTCAAAGAGAGATTTAGATTTAACACTTTAGTATACTTTAGTGTTGTAACTTAAAACAAAGTCTTCAAATTAATTAAGAAATGAAAAGGAATTTTTCAATACATTGATTGGGGAGCAATGTGATTCTTTGTGGAATTACAATGTGTCCAAATTGAATAGTGTATGTTAGTTCAATATATTGAATTAAATATCTTATTCATGTTTAGGGAGTTTTGTTGAATTATGAAATATAATTAAAATATAAAGTTAGTGTAACACTTCAGTGTCATGATAACATTAGTGTGAAGGATAGTATTTTACTAATTAGTTAGATGAACATAATATTTTTCATGATTCTTCTTAGTTTATGAATGGTTCCTTAAAATATTGAAGTAGCATTATATTTTCATCTTAAAATTGAAGTTCGATTCATTTTAATTAAATCCGTATTTATAATACAACCCTTGCATTTCAATAAATTGATACAATTATAAAGTCATATTCACTAAATGTAACAACTTGTCAAAAACATTGGAATTTAAAAGTAAGTTGATATACATTAACTCAAATGTGTCAATATCAAGATGCAATTGTTCATTGATGGGATTAGTTAAAGGTGTGTATCAAACACACTAATTGCTTAAATTAGTGGAAATGTGAATAGTGTTGGGGGAACATTTACACAATTTGTTTGAGAGAGTTGGAAATGAATATAATCTTACAAAAGTGTGCAATATTATGACTTTAAAGAGACTCTTATTATGGGAACTAAGTTTTAAAATTCAGTTTTTAAACTTAGTGAGATAAGAAGTTAAGAATTATTAAATGAATTTAGTTGTTGTGTTTTTGGGGAATGAGTATAATAGGAACTGGTTAGTTGAGACAACTAATATTTAAAGATTGCTGGTTGAAACACTAGATATAAGTTGAGTTTCATAGTGTTCACATTAGTTTAATAGAAAGGTATTTTAATTTATATTTGCTCCTTGAACTGGTTGGTGTTTTAAAAAAGTATAAAAGACAAATGGTAGTGTTTTGACACTTGGTAGCAAATTTGAGTTAAATTTAATTTCTATTAAGAATGAATTTATGTTAAAGACACACCAAATGGATGGCTAATTTCATATTGACGAAACCTTGTTGTATACATGTGTATAGCCATAAAGGACATGTCTACAAAGAAAAAGGTTTTAAGAATAATACTTTGATTCTGATAAAAGTTTCATACCTAATCTAGTGTAATTATACACTAACGAGGGATAGATATAGTAGGAGACCCTTATGTAAGGGGTAATGAGAGATATTGAGGGATGTAGAAATGTGAGGCTATAATACCATAACATGTGGAGATGTAGAACGTTAAAAAATCAAAGAAACGTGAAGGTGTTAAATTCAGTATTTGAGATGGACTCAAATTGTTTGTTGTGCACTTGATGACAAGGTCATCAAATGTATTTAAAAGTCAAGAATAAAGCAAGGCTTTATTTCTTATTAACTTAGGGTCGACAATTAACATTAACTAAAAGCCTTCAATATATATTCTAGTTAAGTAAAGAAATTAACCATTATGTTATTTGAGCTATATGACAAACTTTACAAATGTGTAAAGGTCTCTAGGTAATTTCATGTTGTAAGTGGTGCCTATAGCAACTGAGTTTATGACTCAATGAACAATGGTTCTAAAGTACTTGATTTCGTATAATGCAAGGGAGATAATGAAAATTATGTGAACTTTTTGTTGACTCCGCATAGAGTGATATGTTAGTTTTGGTTAATTTTTTTTAGCATTATTTTAGAGGTTTACATTAACGAGGACATTGACATTTTCAAATAGGGAGAGTGTGTCATAGTTTTTACTATGACTCCCCTTTACTTTGGACATTGGTATTTAGTAATGGTCTAGCGGGTGTCATAATTAAGTATTTATAAGAGTTAGCACTTCCATTTAGAAAACTTTTGCCTTCATTTTCCATGTCCCTGTTGGATTATTTATTAATTTCGATGAGTTTGGCATGGGTAGAAACACCCTTAGGGTTGACCTAACCCTAGGGTGTCCTAACCCCGTGTTCTAAACCCTTGGGTTAGGGTTTAGGGGTCAATGGGCTGTTAGGTATATTCCTATTGGGATAATATTCTATGCTAACCCATTTTACAAAACATAAAAATGAGGGGGAGCTCTATTACATATATTAAGTAGGATATGTAGTGAGAGTTCTTGAGTTTTTATTTTTTTACTTGTGCAAGCTTTAGCTTGTGTTGTTAAGGCACAACCTTTTGTTATGCCGTTTCAACTTTTAAATGATAGGGGTACGTCCCACCTTCAGGGTTGCCTATTCTTAACATTAGCGAACTCGTGCCTATGAGGTCTTGTTGGAGTGCACATTTCAAGGGTCAGAGATTAAAGCATGTCTCCAACCTCCTCCTTCACGTCAAGTTAGGAGTAACACTCACAACTAAGTAGGGCACATTCGTGTTCTTATCCAATTGTGAACGTGGGATCTTGATTTTCCAAGTTCCTAAGGGTTCACATAGGAGTTTTAGAATTGCCATTTGTGAGCCACATTCGTGACACATGTGTAACTCTTGAATTTAAGGGGCTATAGTGAAATAGCCCACATCTTAAGAAACAATGTTACATAATTATGTGACACTAAGTTAGATGGCATATGATATAATACCTGAGGCACACCCTTTAAGGCTGCCTCATAGGCTTAACGCTCGAGGGGTTGGATACTTTAGCACGTAGCCGTGCTTGTGCTCACTTCAAAATGTTAAGTATTGGGCATCGACTCAAGAGATGTTAGGTCTCACAATTAGGTGTGCTATTAGCACAGTTGGTTAAAGGGTGTTCTCCTTGAGATTCATGAGTTCAACAACCTAAGCTCATTAGTAATAGCCCTTTAGTAAGGCACTCCTTAGGATCCATGACTTGAACAACCTAAGCTCATTAGTAGAGCCTTTTAGTAAGGCATTTATAAGATTGTGTAATTAGGGTTATTCAAACCTAATCTTAAGAAATTTATTTAATAAAACACTTGTGTCTGCTTCATATTCTCATTAAGTACTAGCCTTAGGTCTAAGGTATGACTTAGTCACTCAAACCGTTAGGGGTTAGTTGTGGGCTAAGGTACTCCTTATCACCCTAAAGAGTAAGGTTAGGACATGAGCCTATCTAAGTGTCTTGGGCAGAATCCTAAAGTTTATTCAAATTATCCTCTAAGGTTTAGGTGATAGTTATTTTAGGGGACTTAGGGTATCTATGTTTATTTAAGCATTTAAGTCAGATTATTGAATCATCTTGGAAGACTTAGTGTTACTTACACATGATGTTAATGTTAGTGGACACTTGATAACCACGTGTTACACAATAACAACTAGGTTAAGGGTCTAGATTAAGGATAAATTAATGATAATATTTTAGTTAAGGGGAATAAAATCTATGTTAAGGATAACAACTACATTATTAAAGTAAATAGTTAAGACCATCCTAAATCCTAATCCTATGTAGCACTATTAAGGCCGTTGAATTAGCATGCATGACATGAGTGATTAGAGATAAACTCATCAAGTTAAGAATAATAACTAGGTTAAGAGTTCAATTTGAATACAAACTTACCGGGTTAAGAATTATAAAGAGTTAAGGATCGTTAAATAGTTAAGCTTAAGTATGGATAAACTTAGGGGGTTAAGGGTTAAGTAACTACATATGCACTAGGTTAAGAATAACATTAAGGGATAAGAATCCAGTTTAAAAATAAATCACTAAATTAAAAATAATAACTAGATTAATTAAAGATCCAATTTAGAGATAAACTTATTATGTATATATGTATTCTATCTATCTCTTTTTTAATGAAGAATATAAAAGGCATACAACAATATCAACACACACACAGGTGTGTGTAATGAACATATAAGTTTTTAAATAATAAGCAAAGGTATATATGTGTGTATATACATTTGTATATATTTCTTCTGATTCTCCAAAGTGTATAAAGAATGTCTTGATTTTCAATATATAACCTTTTAAAATCTCTCTCTCACGCGCGCGCGCGCGCACACACACACACACACACATATATAAAGTATGAGACAAACGCACACCTACACTGCATTTATTATAACATATGTCAGTTTTATTGTATTTAACATTTCAACGGTTTATATTAGCATATAAGAAAACGTTGTATCCAAGGAAGTCTGCGTCGTTCATGTACCATGACATCATCGTGCACCAGGTGTTTAGGCCTAATAACAACACCATCAACATATAATCCACCCTTCCAGTTCCCATTCTCTATCTCCGTCATTGAGAAGGAAATCTCTACCTCCTCACCACTGTAAATTCTCCGATCTCAAACTCCATCCAACCGTCCTCCTCACTCCTCACACAAGCCCGTGGTGACCGAGTGTTACTAAGATTCCTTGAAGGATCATCTAAATAAGATGCACTCACTGCAAGTTCAATTAACTATAAGCTGGAGAGTGTTATAAATTGTGTGTGTATGTGTGTGTGCATGCGTGTGTGTGTTAAGTACCATAAGGGGTCCTGTTTTGCCCTGTAGAAAAGCTGAACGTCACACTCCCTTGCATTCCAACCATATGCTGCAAATGGTATTGTAGCCGATTTATTCTTGATTTCAAGTTGCAAGCGGAACAAGACTATGTAAGTTCCTGGCCACCAGTATCTCTCAGTACTCCCCTGAGCTCCAACCACCATATAGCCTTCAAATATGCCACATCCTCAAACCTGTAATACGTGTGTGTGGTTCTAATAGCTTTAAATTCAAAAATGCTTTAAATGTAGAGAAGTTATACATACACTTTACCACTATTAATAAAAAACACACACACTCTCTCTCTCTCTCTCACACACACACGCACGCACGCACGCACGCACGCACGCCACACATATGTGTGTGACACTGTGTGTGTTGTGTGTGGTGTGTGTGAATGAATAAAACCTTGAGCCTTGGTAAGGCATATAAGCAATAACGTGGATCGTCTACCCATACAATACTTATTCCTCGTGCAGAAATCATTCTGGTAATTCCATCGTCATCAATACTGTATATCTGCAAATAAATAAATAATACTTTTTATATTCATTCTCTCTATATTTATTTATTTGCAGATATACACTAGTGATAAATGAATAAATATTAGAGAAAATGATATAAAACTACCTAGTCTAATTATTTATTGCAGATAAATAATACTTTTTATATTCATTCAAGTACACATAATATAATTTACCTTATTTTTATGCCATTTTTATCTTGGATGAACACCCATTGCGAAGTGTTTTACAGGATCCCAGTGCGGTGGTAATAATCCGCCTTGCTTACTGCGGATTATTACCACCCATTGCGATCCTTTTATTATTTTAAGTATAAAATTAATTTGCTAGCTTATTAATCTGGAGTGAATATTAAATATATTATTATTTATCATGTTTATATGTTAAAATAAATTAAAATATATAAATGTATGGCTGAACTATTAAATGATTTATTAAAAATAAAATATCTAAGTAGATAGTTATAATTGTGCTTATAAATATGTGTGTAATAAAATCTGAATATGAAGTTGAGGAATTCATTGAAAAAGAAAAAGAGAGATTCAAAATGTTTACCAAAGGATTAGATGGAGGAAAGGAACTATAATTCTGGATGGACACAAAATTGCCACTAATGATGGGGAGTGGAAAACAGGAACGACTGCAACATGCTACTACAAAATAAACCCTAGCCTTAAATCCTAAACATACGTATACAGTATACCTCAGTGTGAATTTAAACTTTTTTGGTATGGTAAATGTCCTAACATACCATACTAATTAGTGAACCAAGGAGGACTAGAACCGTTAGTTTTGTGACTTTAATTTGAGTACATGCCTTTAGCTCAGTTATTATAGTTAATGATGATTTTCACAGTAGATGTTTTTATTCATTTATGATAATATTCATTTCAATTGTTTTTAATTAAAATTTCTTAGTGAAAATTGGGATCTTAAGATAAACTCACAAAGTTAATCAACTTAAGGATAAACCCACTATTTTATAGTTTTTATTATAACTCTTTTTTTACTTTATATGTTAATTGTTATTACTAACTGAATTATATTGACAAGCTCTAGATGTTGAAGAAACATACATGTTTAGTGCACTTGAATATCTAGTAACAAGAATTATTAAGTATTTACAAAAACTCTAGGCGAAATTAACAATTTCATTTAGAAAACTCTTACCTCTTTTTTATCTTGGTTAGGTTATTTGTATATGTTAAACATTTTTAAGGTTGCCTTAACCCCACGCCCTAAACCCCTTGGGTTAGGGTTTAATGGTCGATTATTAAGTCAAACTCACTAAGTATATTTTTATTGGGAATAATATTCATGTTAACTCACTTTATAAAAGAGAAAAACAGGGGATTCTATCACATATATTAAATATAATATATATTGAGAATTTTGGGTTCATAATTGAGTTTATTATTCTTTTACAATGCAAGCCGTCAAGGCACAACCCTATGTTGTGTCACTTTAACTTCCAAATAATAGAGATACATCACACCTTCAAGGTGGGCTACTCTTAACCTTAGCAAATCCGCACCCAGAAGGTTTTTTCAGAGTGCACACTTCAAGGGTTAAAGATAGAGGCATGTCCCCTTTTCTTAGTGGGGTTAGCATGAGCATGTCTAAGTCTTTTAAGGCAGGATCCTAAAGTTTAAGGTAGGACTTTAAGTTTCGTACCTATTTAGGCATTTAAGTCAGATTTTTAGGGTTATTTTGAAAGACTTAACGTTGCTCACATGGGTGTTGACACTGGATGCCATTTAAAAGTCACATGTTGGTCCTTCGGGTTAAAACTCTAATAATTAGTATTAGAGCTTTTTTGCAGTCAGTAGAATTATCTAAAATTGTAATGTTTTCTAAGGTTTAGTTAGTTTTAAATTTTTAAAGTACTCTATCATTTTCGGGTTGTAATGTGTTTTAAGGTTTAATTAGTTTTAAATTCTTGAAGTACTCTATCACTTTTGGCTAATATGTTGAATTCTGCATGGAGAGTTGGTTCTGAGATTTATAACTCTTTAAAAAAATCTACGTGGTAAGTGGGTGTAAATTTTAAACTGTAGTATCAAAGTGGCATTAGAAGGAAACTTCCAAGTTCCATGCCAAGTTATTTTACCTTACCATTGTACAAGTTACTTTACCTTACCATTATCTAAGTTACTTTATAATTGGTCAAGTCAGTTTACCTTACAGTTGTTTTATGTTACTTTATCTTATATTTCTGCAAGTTAGTTTACACTTTTACAAGACATGGTAATTAATTTGTTCTAACTTATAAACTAAGTCTTATGAAGTGGATCATGTGATATGTTAAGTCTGCACCTTATTGAAAATTTTTCTTTTTCTTAAGGTATATGAAATTGGGAACATAATAGTGTCCATTAAGTTTTGACTTAGATCAAGATTCAATATTGATTTTGGCAATAGTATTCAAATGGGGAAAGAGTTATGTTCAAATGTGCATCTTTAACTTTAAAAAAGAAGCATATTCAAACATAAGAATGAACACTACATTCTAATCTAAATTGTGGAATGAGTTCTTACTTTAGTGCATATTTCAAGTGTATAACTCAGAAACAAACTATAGTGTTTAAACTTATAATACAATGGAAAGTTGGGTATTAACATATAATGAATATGTTAAGCAATTGGTTCAAATATCCACATTCTCAACATACTTAATAAAGTTTTTGAGCAAAGTGGAAATCCTCAACTTAATGTTAATTAATCCTTACATTGCGAATAACGTTACAAATTTAAGCTTAAAGAGTTAATAATGAAATGCATAAGTGTGTCGAATGCCTTCATTATGCAAGTCTTTCTATACTCAATAGACTAAAAATGTAAACGTATGTTTTCAACATTTCTATTTCTAAAAGATTGCATCATCTACCTCAAAAGTGCATTGATAAGAATGCAATATTAAATCCCTCTATTGCCATAAATTATTATTCTATCACCTTTTCATAATCCCAACATGAAACAACTCCATAATCAAGTTAGTTAAGCTAGCTAACTTGAATATATAATACACGCTTACAACTAACTAAGGTTTCAAGTTGTACTTGTCCAAATCAAGTGACTTGAATTTAATAAACTATTCCACCTAATGTTACTTACAACTAGCGTTATTAAAATATTACAAATATTGGATAATATTTTAATTACATTTCATAATGTGGGAACGTTTGAGTTTATGGAGGTTTTGGTGCATGTACCTTTTTAGTTAAGTCGATATTCGGTGGGATTTAGAAGTTGGTGTTAGTTTTCGATATTGTTATTCAAAAAGTCGGTTTCTTGACTCTGCATCATGGCCGCAAATATGGGTACTTAAGAACATACAAAGTATGTAAGTTTGATGGTGTTCTTGGGTTCATTGTCGATTTTATCTCAAGGATTAATGATGTTCCTTGAGTTCAATTTAATATCCATGAAAATACGATTAAATCAGCTTAAAAATATGGTCTTCCTTCTTCATGATTGTGATCCAAAGTTCCTTGTATAATTTGATATTCGATTCGAGAATATGAGCTTTTTTATCACCTTATTTATTAAAATATTTATACTCTAATTTTAGAAGTATATAGTTTTTTTAAGATTAGTTAAAAATGACTATGGTATAATATCTGTTTAATATTAAGATTGAAACACTCAATATTGAAACTAGTTATGATCACATGGGGTGGCCATAATGATGAGATAAAAAGACTCAAAAGAGGGATTTAAGTTTAACACTTTTAGTAAAATAGTACTTTAGTGTTGTAGCTTAAAACGCGGTCTTCAAATTAGTTGAGAATGAGAAAGAATTTTCAATACATTGCTTAGGGAACAATGTGGTACTCTGTGGCATTACGTGTCTAAATTGAATAGTGTATGTTAGTTCAACATATTGAACTAAATATTCTTATTCATGTTTAGGGAGTTTTGCTGAATTATAAAATATAACTAAAACATAAAGTTAGTGTGACACTTCAGTGTTATGATAACATTAGTGTGAAGAATAGCATCTTACTAAATCAATTAGATGAACTGAACATTGTTCATGATTCCTCTTAATTCTTAAAGAGTTCCTTGAAATATTGAAGTAGTATTATATTTTTATCTCAAAACTAAAGTTTAATTCATTTCAACTAAATCCATATTCATAATACACCTTTGCATTTCGATTAATTATAAAGTTATATTCACTAAATGTAACAACTTATCAAAAAATTTGGGATTCAAAAGTTAATTGATATACGTTAGCTCAAATGTATCAATATTAAAGATGCAAATTTTCATTAAATGGGATTAGTTTAAAGGTGCTTATCAAACACACTAATTTCTTGAATTAGTAGAAATGTTAATAGTGTTGGGGGAACATTTATATGATAGTGTGAGAGAGTTGGAAATGAATATAATGTTACAAAAATGTGTAGTATTACGAGTTTAGGAAACTTTTATTGGGAAATTAAGTTTTGAATTCAGTATTTGAATTAGTGAGATAAGGAGTTAAAAATTATTAAATGAACTTAATTGTTATGCTCTCTGGGGAATAAGTTAATAAGAACTGGTCAACTAAGACACGTGATATTTAGAGATTACTAGTTGAGGCTAGGGGCACAAGTTTGGCATTCCAGGTCTTGGGAATGTATTTTTGGAATGGTACGCCGTGCCCCACCATACCACACGGGACAATAATGTGCCATGGGCCATGGCTATTAGCCACATATGGACTTAGTGAATATATGACTTTTATTATAAATCTATTCTATGGGCCATACTCCCCGCCTTTTTATGAAATATTCTATTTTATGGGTCATACTCCCTCGCTCCCAGCTTTTTGAGATGTTGTCCCTGTACGGTTGCTCCGCATGGACGTTCCATATGGGAATGACCCTGGTTAAGGCACTAGATATAGGTTGAGTTTCTTGGTGTCCACATTAGTTTAATAAAAAGATATTTTAGCTTATGTTTGCTCCTTGAATTGGTCGGTGTTTTAAAAAAGTACAAAGTCCGTTGAGAAAGGCAAATGGTAGTGCTATGACACTTGGTAGCAAATTTGAGCTAAATTTAATTCCTATTAGAAAGGAAGTTATGTCAAAGACACACCAAGTGGATGGGCTAATTTTAAGTTGACGAGACCTTGTTGTAAGTATAGCCATAAAGGACATGTTTACAAAGAACATGGTTTTGGGAATAGTACTCTCATATTGAAAAAGAATTTGATTTCGATAAAAGTCTCATACTTAGTCTGGCGTAGTTATACACTAATGGGGGATAAGTATAGTAGCAGACCTTTATATAAAGGATAATGAGAGACACTGAGGGATGCAGAAATGTGAGGTTATAATAACATAACACATGGACATGTGGAACCATTAGAAAATCAAAGAAACTTGAAGGTATTGAATTTAATATTTGAGATGAACTCAAATTGTTTATTGTGCACTTGACGATAGGGTTGTCAAGTGTGTTTAAAAGTTAGGATTAAAGCAAGGCTTTATTTTTTGTTAACTTAGGAGTCGATAGTTAACATCAATTAAAAGCCTCTAATATAAATTCTAATTAAGTAAAGAAATTAACCATTATGTTGTTTGTCTTAGGTGATAGACTTTGCAAACATGCAAAGGTTTCTAGGTAATTTCATTTTGCAGGTGGTGTCTTCGGCAATTGAGTTTATGACTCAATAAACAACAGTTTCGAAGTACTTAGTTTTGTGTAATGCAAGGGAATAATGAAATTATGTGAACTCCACATAGAGTGATATGTTAATTTTGGTTAATTTTTTTTAGCATTATTTAATCCTGGAGTTAGAGTTATCCGTCAACGAGGACGTTAACATTTTCAAAGGGGCAGAGTGTGTTATAGTTTTTACTATGACTTCTTTACTTTGAACGTTGATTATTTATTGTTACTTACTGAACTATATTGATAAGCTCTAGATGTTGAGGAAACAGGCCACTTAATACACTTGGGTATTCCTCATTTTCCATGTCCCAGTTGAGTTATTTGTTAATTTTGGTGAGTTTAACATGTCAAATATGGGTAAAAGCACACTTAGGTTTGCCCTAACCTCATGTCCTAAACCTTTTAAGTTAGGTTTACGGGTCAATGGGCCGTTAGGTTAAACTTGCTAAGTATATTCCTATTGGAATGATATTCCGCGCTAGCTCATTTTACAAAATAGGAAAATGAGGGGAGCCTCTGTCACATATATTAAATAGGATATGTAATGAGAGTTTTGGGTTCATAATTGAACTCATTATTCTTTTATTTGTACAAGCTTTAACTTGTGTCATTAAGGCACAACCCTTTATTATGCTGTTTTAACTTCCAAACGATAAAGGTACGTCCCACCTTTGGGTTACCCTACCCTTAACATTGACGAATCCATGCCTGCATAGATTGACAAAATTGATTTAGACCATGACCTAGACCACCAAAAAATCACAATTGCTTAAATTAAAAAAAATTTAACTCAATATATATAATGATTTTTGATGATCTTCAATTATATAAAATACATAAATTAAATCTTATATTCTTTAATATTATGAATTATAATATTAATTTATATATATATATATTATATATATATATATATATATATATATATATAACCCTAAATTTTGTTCATGAATAGTGAAACCATGGTTTAAAACCAATTTTGACAATCATTGTGCCTGTGATTTTTAAGGGTTAGAGATTAAGGCATGTCTCCAACCTTCTCCTCCACGTTAAGCTAGAAGTAACACTCACAACTAAGTAGGGCACATCTGTGTTCTTATCCAATTGTGAGCGTGGGATCTTGGCTGATAGATTCTTTTTACTAAGTTCCTAAGGGTTCACATAGGGTTCTAAAGTTGGCATTTATGAGTTACATTCGTGGCACCACGTGTAACTCTTGAATATGAGGGGCTACCCACATCTGGGAAACATTGTCATATGAAGATGTGACACTAGGCTAACACCCAAGGCACACCCTTTGGGGTTTCCCATGGGCTTAATGCCAAGGGGTTGGATACTTTAGCAAGCAGCCATGCTTGTGATCACATCAAGGTGTTAAGCATTGGGCATCAACTCAAGTAAGGTTAGGTCTTGTAATTAAGTGTGTTATTGGCACACTTGGCTAAGGGGTGTTCTTATTAAATCTAGAGGTTGAACAACTTAAGCTCATTAGCAGGTGTGATGATATGACTTTGTCACACGGATACAGATACAAATAAGAATAAGGATATAAGGATATGGATAAGAATTATTAAAATTAGCCAGGATAAGGATAGGGATATGAATAAGGATCACTAAATTAGCTAAGTCCATATTTGGCTTCTCTTATAATATATAAAGGTGAACATGATCAGGGTTAAGCATTCTAGTTCAACACCAATTTAAGAGCTAAGCCTCTTGGTTTATTCCAATTTCTATAATACAGTTTGTTTCATGTCTTCTTGGCTAGGTTCTTGACAGTTTGAATTGGCATTCCTTGGTTCCAAGCTTTCAAGTTTCTTAATATGTCTTCCGTTGATGCAAAACTCCTTGTGCAACAGTTTTAATAGCTACAACTTAAAAAATCAATTCGCTGCAACATGATCTACAACAATAGTCATCTCATCACTAGAACTAAAATTCAGTCTACCAGCCAAGTTTGATAGATCAAAGTCACAAATAACTAGTCTTTCACTTGCACCCGCACATGTATCCTACAGCTACAGCACAAGTGGGTCTTGTAGGCACACCCTCATTGATGCAGCTTTGAAGTGGTTTACACCTTTACTTGAGAAGGACTCACCACTCTAGAAATCATGGGATAAATTTTTTAAACCTTTGAAGCTACTTTCAGTGATCTTGATCGTGAATGCATGTGGTAGCCATGCTTTGATGACTATGACAAGGTTCTCATGTAGCATTCAAATATGTTTCTAATTTCCACTTACTTTCACGACATCAATTGGAACGACACTACCCTCTAGAATCAATTCATGGAAAGTTTTTTGTGACGATGTCAAGGATCTCTTGCTCACTCTTGAGTACCTAGATTCTCTAAACAAAGCTATTGTTTAGGCAGTTGTTGTGACAATTAATTTTTTGAGCGATGTCAAGAGAAACGTTTTTGACAAGTATTTCGTACTCTAATCCAATAATGAAAGAGCCATGAACCACTCTATCTTCTAACGTCAATCTGATGCAAGTGGATGTTCTTTGACCACAAGGCCCACTAACACAAACCGCGACAACGACTTCTTCAAGCCAAAACTTGTGTTATACTATGTAAGGATGGACATCGAATTGCTCTGTGCCTAAATTAATAACAATTCAAGTTAATGTGGTGGATGCCGAGTCAGGAAACGAGGAGGTCCAGTCCGAATAAGAGCATTTTGATTGGACCATACAAATCTGCTCCAAATATCTTTTCCTCGATTGCAATTTTACTTGTGATTCCAACAATGAACACTAGCAAGCCCTTTCTTATATGGATTAATTTTTTAACTTAGATTATGATTTTTACTATTCATGAATAATAAATCTTATTTTTAATAAAAGATATATATATTAATAATTTATTTAATGAATAAACTGAAAAGGTATTCATAAAATTAAAGAATATAAAATTAAATTTATGTATTTTTTTAATTTAAAATCATTAAAAATCTTTATATAAATTAGCTTAAAGTTTGTTAATTTAAATCATCATGATTTATTTAATGATTTAAACCATAGTCTAAGTCAAAATTGTCATTCATGCTTTCTTTATTTGATTATTATCTCGACATCTAATGATATTTAAGTTACTGTAACAGCTTTATTTAATAGTGGTGTAACTGCAACTTGATTAACTACCTCTTCATCCAACAACATTTAAAGCTTCATATGCATTTTGATCCAAATGAGTTGATAATTGCTGATGGAAGACTAATGGCATCTGGCGATATTACTAAAGAAACAATACCTCTCATGGTCACCCTCAATAATATCTTGTGCTTGATCTCCTTCAACGTCATTTCAATTCTTAACACTTATGTTATTCTTGATCCTCCTTAGTTCGAGACTCTCAATTTACAAATTCATTAAACAACTTGTACCCTGGTTGTTTATGTTACGGCTGAGCATGTTCTATCTCCGGCTCCTAATCATATCTTAGCAACTTTGGCTCTTGGCAATACCTCTACAACTTTGACTCATGGCCATATTTTGGCACCTCCGGTTCCTTTTAGGATTTCGACCAATGCTTCCTTAAGTTGCTCCATAGTACCTTTGGTCGATTTGATCCCACCCTCTCTCTCCAGGGAACCTCTACCTTTCCACTAGCTCTCCTACAACGTAACAAACACCTCTTTTTTCTTCTCAATTAGGCAATGTTTTCTGACTCAATCTCCTAACTTGTGTACAAGTTATAATCGCACAACCCAACGGGTGTACAATTAACATTCTGGCCTTAGGTGTTGAGATAACGACAAGCTGAGGCGGCTGTGATGCACTGAAGAACTCTTATAACAATTACTTGGCTCTCTAGTAGCAGCTTCATCTTTATAAATGCCCATGGAATGATGAAGATGGCATATCTAACAAGCATGTTTAGCATCAAGAGTATAGATAGTTAGGTCATTTGTTAATTTAATTCATCATTTCAAATTTTATAGCTTGTGGATTATCTCTCGATACTGCATCCACCATCATGCATGTGCCTCTTCTCTAGCGTGCATTTGAACTTACTAAATTTAGCGAGTTACTGGTACATGATCACGTACTTGACAAACATGTTCAATGCATCCTCACCTACTCTTGTTTAATATTGATTTGTCAAATGACTTACCAATTAGTGACGAACTTAACATGTTATCACTAGGTCCTCGTACGACCTTCCCTCTCCATTTGCCCTACCTTTGGCAGCACATGTTAGGGTGTTGGAAGCAAGGATGCTCCTCTCATGCCTTCTACCTCCTACTTTTTCGTGCATGACAATAACCTGAGTAACAAGGGAGTAATTGGTGGAGCATAGAGCGCCCAAGAGGTTCAATGTGCATTCCTTAAAGACATACAAAGAGAGTTGGAACGCTTGGAGTTGTCAAGCCATGGAGGCCAGGCAAACCTTTGCGAACCTAATTTGTGGATATCTTGGGAGCTCAACCTAGAAACCTGTGATAGAGTCAATGGAAGTCTATCCAAGTAAAGACCCACATAAAGACTTTGAACATCCAAATAGATAAACAAGTCACGACGAGTACCAATGGGACCAAGATGTTTAACCTTGGCCATCATAAGGAGGTGCCTGCCACCAGCTTAGGGCGTCGGAGCACTTTGGATATACATTCATCATAGTCAAACCCTGCCATGTAACTATTATCAAGATCATATTCTTCATCCGATCTAAGTCATAGTCGGGTCTTCTAATCATGTGAGGACAACAGCTATTGCTCTCTTGCAAGTGCTACTCACATCACTGGTGGCTCTTTCCCCTCTGTCTCTAGACCTTCAATATCCTATTGCCATGGAAGGAAGAACCGTGATGTTATGACAAAACTAGGAGGCCGACCGAAAGATACCACTTAAGGTGGCAACCTCTCATGTAGACCAGACCCGAGCTACACAAGCAATTACATAAGTTGTTTGTCACTGATAAATCCATGCCTCTCAACTAGCAATAATCACTCAATAAGTCGCCACAAATGGTGGCCAAGTGTGGACGAATGTGATTGCTAGAGCGTTGTTGCTAATGCCCACTTCCTTACTTACGCTGGAGGATTGGATGATAATTGGGTTGTCTGTGCCTTTCAAATGATGTTCGTTTAGAGGAGTGCTTTCTCTGGGCCGTCTACCTGTCAAATTCCTAGACAATACAAGGGTCCATTATGAGGAGTGGAATAAGAACGCCGCGCCGCCAAACATGGGATTGTAAGGAATAGACAAATGAGAAGGGAAACGATCGTTCGACAACTGAGTATAGGGCAAAGGTCACAACCATATGCTAGTAGAGCATGTGGGACTACCGTCTTTAGATTGGAGAGGTATTTGAATAAAATGAGAAATACAATAAATTAAATTTAATTAATTATAAGCCACGAGATGGCTGAGAACAGAAGTAATGAAAGTAGTCCTCCCCAACCTCACACACATATATAATCATATAATCTATTAACATTAAACTTCCTGCTGTGATAATGATAAAGGGAACTGATATACCTGAACAGACAAAAGCTAGTTAAATATGCTATAAACTAAGTGTCTCAATTAATATTTAACTTATTTACTCCACATATGAATCCCTTAGGAACATGCCTACCACATTTCTTAGGAATCTGAGATTGTAGAAATATCACTAACATTAACAACATGTCAAACTAGCAGGTTTTGTGAGGAGGTTAACGAAGATGGTCCCATTTGTATTATACATATTAAGTGATGAAGTCATGTGGATATATTTAATATATACTTGTATATTATATTTTAATATAGACAAAGAACTGTATATGATTATATACACATATAATTGCATATAGTACTATTATAAGTGGGTTGACTTGTGAATTCTCAAATAAGTTATAGTTAAATTTAAATTATATTCTATACATATATGATTATTAATTAGCTTCTTGTTGATATAAACATATATATTTACTTTTATAAATGGGAATAATGTAATTTAATACATC
Source organism: Selaginella tamariscina (assembly GCA_003024785.1). Lineage (NCBI taxonomy): Eukaryota > Viridiplantae > Streptophyta > Lycopodiopsida > Selaginellales > Selaginellaceae > Selaginella > Selaginella tamariscina. Next base: position 97,995 of record PUQB01000332.1, on the reverse strand, counting down.
TCTAGTAAATATATCAATTAATGACATTATTTTAACCGTTAATAATATTGTTTTAGTTGTTTTATACATAAGTAGATACTTGATGTTTGAAAGGCTTAAGTATATCTTAATTAACCGGTTTAAATTTTATTTGGTATATATAAATATGAATGTATAAATATAAGAAACTAACGTCAAATTAAGTGCTAATTCTGCATTTTAGTAAGTAGTTGACTCACGAGCTTTTAATTATAATTTACAGGCGTTTCATGCTTAAAATATTCTACCTGTCCAACATAGCTGATGCATTTTAGTGTAATCTCACATTTATTTTTAGCAAATAGTCAACTATGGATCTGCCCCAAAAGCTATAAAACCATACTAGCCAGCTAGTGTTGTCGGTCACATGCTTTTTTTATTGTAATGTCACATCTTAATAGTGATCTACAGACTGCCCATACTAGCTGGGCTGTCACAACTAATTCGCAAATTACGTAAACATGTTTTGGTTTGGTTAGTATAAGTAGACAATGTATAAGTCTCTTCAATCCACACATCACAATTCTTTTATTCACCATTAAGCAGAAAATGGAGTTCAGTCTATCACATCTCCTCCTACTTCTAGCTCTCCTTGCTTCAGTGCATGGAGAAATCCAAGAGTTTGTTGAAGATCAGAATATTACCACTACCTATGCAGGTGATATATTATCTGGGTACTATTTTAATATAGAAGATCAATGACTAAAGTTTTATTTTATGCAGGCGATGGGAAGCTGAGAGGAGAGGATCTCTTTGCTAATGTGGTAATTTACTATCTTACTGGGCCTGGGTATCTGGAAGTGAGGAATTCTTGGCTGGGATGGGGGAAATGGGTACCTAGCATCAGCGATCGTAGCACAGAAATTTCATCTCCGGATGGAATGCAACTTACTGCATGGGGTGAAACCCACGTTACTGCAACCGGTAGGCAGTCATCACCATCAGGATGCCAAGGCACGTTTGATCTCTACTTCAATGGTAATAGTCGAGTAGTTTATGTCTACTTTACTACCACTTTCAGGGGACTCCTGACTCCAGGATAGAGGTCTTTGATAGTAACTTCAGAGTGAAAGCGGTGGTGGTTGGTATGTCCAGCATTCATATAACTTTGTACATAGAGTACATTGGAAGAACACATGTTGCATGAAATCTACAAGTACATAAGATGATATCTTACCTGAATAAAAAATAATGCATCTTGTTATTTCTACAAAAAAATATAAATACATATTACTGCAATTCTGAAATTCAGCCATTGGGCATAGATAAACATCAAGACATGTTCACAGGCACAAGCTCGATGATGTCTTGTGAATAATTTAAGGACATCTATGAATAAATGTTGCCAACACATAGTCATGGATTGCTCTATAGTCGTGTGTTCGAATATACCAGATCGTAGTTGATACGAACAATTTAAGGACATTTAGGACGGACACTATGTTTTTCCTATAGCTTTTGCCTCTAAATCACTTGTCCTACTATTAGAACCTTGTCCTGATTTTTCATTAAGGTCTGATACTTAATCTAATATATATATATATATATATATTGTGATTGGTTATTATAATATAAATTAAAAAGCGTTGAATAGATAAGTTTAATATAAGGGTACTCCGCTGTTACACGTAATCCGATGTGTCACTCAAATTGAATGGTTCAGACTTTTAATGGACTTCGATTTAAAATTTCGATAAACGCTTTTTATTTATGAAAGATATTCAATTCTGCCTTTCGAGACACTCCACCAAGACTCTATCTTTTAACTGTTGTATATGACATTGAAAACGATACAAAAGATTATATATAAATTTTGATAGTTATGTTTTTGTATTACAATTTCTTAATTACGTTTTAGTGGTTTTGCCTAAACCTTCGTAAACCCTGCTCAATGTCCAGAAAATTGCTTCATGAATTGTTAAGATACTCAATAAATGCTATATGTTAAAAAATGTAACCTTAATTAGGGTTATTAAGCATGAATAGCGAATGAGGAACAGCGGTAGAGCTCTATTGCTGCGACAATTGTACTTATTATAGTCTAGTTATACTTCTGTTAAATATTAACTAAACGCAACTAACTAGTTAAAACATTTAACTTGAAATGATAGAGATTTGTCTCTCTCACGCACACAAACACGTGTGTGTGATAATTCAGCTCTGGGAGTTTAGTTTCTGAATCAAAATATTAAATTAAGTTTGTTACCTACCAGGAAAAAAACTTTGTGACTTGAATTAATTATTATCGAATTTTTTCATAAAGAATATATATCTAAATAGATATATTAACAATGTTTTTAATATTTATCATGTTTAGTTTTCTTAGTTTATGCACTAAAAATGTCATGTAATCTTTGTGGAGATCTTACGAAGTGATCTTTGTGGTCACCAGAGTTTGTTTCTAGTCTCACTTGGTTATGCACTTAACAAGTTTACAAGCCTTATGCGGCAGGTGTGGTGTGAGAGAGACTTGTTATTCATTTGAAAAGATGTTCTGTTATAGCTAATATTTTATTCTATATTTTAAACATGAAGTCTAAACTGTTTGTTTTTAAGTTAAACATAACATTTTACCAAGTTTAATTCCTGTCGTGCAGAGACTTGAGAAATAACCACATAGGTGAATTTCTACCTTGCCAGTTTTCAGCAAGAGTGGTACAATTGTTGTGTTTCGTATATGTGTTCTCTCATACACGCGTTGCTGTATTAACATGAATCTTAATAACAATGTACACATTGTTTGGATTTCAATCTCTGCATTTTAAGTGAGTAATTTTCTCTCAAGAAAATGAAAACACATGTTTTAACAACATATGAAGTGGCATTCTAAGCGCCCAAATCCCAAGGATACCCAGTAAATTGTCTACACAAATGAGGAATTGTCAAGTCCTAAATCACAAGGAAGACCTCCAAAACTTTCTCTGAGTGTGACGAAAGGTTATCAAGCATCTTATTATACAAGATTGATGCCGTTCACTTGTGGATATCAAAAAATTTGATGCCGATGAACGAACGCAGACACCTCAGCTATGCTAGTTGTTGTTCATGAATGGAATTTCATGCTCAAAGTTGCTTAAAAAAGCCTTTGTTTTGAGATTGAGTTGCAAAGGCATATAGAATGAAATTGTGGAGGACTGGTGTCATGTCATTTGGACTGATGGGTCTTTGCTTGAGATTAAAAAGAATTTTAGACAACAAATCCTAGTACCAATGAGAAGTATAATTTTGATTTTTGGCCCCCTCTATCAAAAGTCGTTGTACCTCAATAATGATTTGGCAGTGTACTGCATTTTAAATATATAATTTTTAGGGTTTTACATAAACAGACAGTTGCCCTTTGTTTGTGACATTGAGGTGAATTGCAATTGGCTTTGTTAAGATTGTGTACGATGCAGCGTTAGGACCATTCCTTAAGAAGACGCTACAACCTCAATATTGATGTGAGCGCTTGTGCACACGAGTAAGGTGACAAAATTTTAAGGGAGAGCAAATCCTTAATAAAGATGGAGTGGCAAACAAACAGTCCAATCTCAAAATGAAGAATGTGTGAAATGTCAATGAATATCTTTACTAAGGCATATTTCATTGATTAAAAGACTAGAAAACGATCATTAAAACTTATATTGTTCACCAAGTGTGAAGTATAAATAAAATATTATTATACGTTGGATTTGATGAAACATTAATGTCTTATAAATTATAATAATTATTTAATAAGTAACTTTATTTACTATTTACTTAAATTCTTAATAGAATGTACTCTTAACAGTATATTGCCTGTATTCATCTAAAAAACTGTCTTTATCACTTTCGTCATATTATTCGTCATTTCCATGCCAACAAATTGGGAATTTGAAAAGTAAGGTTCACTTCACAAAAAGTATAATTGCATTATTTAATTTAATCACTTAAAAGTAGATATCTTTAATAAAAATAGGATTTAACCAAAAAGTATGTTGACCATGTAATCTTTAATTATTTGATGTAACAAGGTAGTTCGATCTGTAAAATAATCTATATATTTAATTATTTTTAACCCTTAAATATTTAAATTTAATTGAATTTATTTTTGCTTGTGTAATATTTATTTCAAAATAAACATTGTTTGATGAAGATGAAATTTTTTACATAAAATATGATGTTATAAAAATCATAGGATTTTTATACCCCATGGCACAACTACGGCATCTGAAAGTACTAAGGTGATAATGTAAGGTGTTTGTGCATAACATGAGGTAGATTGGGCAAAATTTAAAACTGTTACACCATCATGTAACATTTTATTAAAAAGTAAGTTTTATTTCTAAATAGATTTTCTTTTAATTCTGATTAACTTTAATATAAGTTTAATTATATATATATATATGTATCATGCCACATATTATATGCAATGCTTATTTATATTATATATATATTAGTTGTTATATGTATGTGACATATACACAAGGTGCATGTTCATATGTGTGTTTTTTTTTCACTCCATCTTTTGATAAAAACTCTCTTTTCTCTCTCTCACACACATTTTAATATGCAACTTTAGTAAATCATTGCTTGAAAACACTATGACCGCTCACAACATACACATTATGCAATGGGATATTCTTTATAAACACACACATAAATGCATATGCATATTAATAAGTTTTTTTTTTTTTAATTATATTGTATATAATGTGAATAATAATAAATAGGTTGTTTGTATGCATGTTTGAGTATGTTACTTTATTATGTGTGTATTTTGTACATATACAAATTTGTGAATCTCGTAGGTGCACTATGTGTATGAGAAATTTATATATATACTTATTTTAATTTTGGATACGTTGATATGCGGGATTTTAGTGTATATTTATTAATTTTGAACATGTTATATGCAGGATTTTATCTAAAACAAAAGGTACAAATCTTATAGGTTAGATAGTGTGTGTGCATGTGTGTGAAAGATATTTATATATATGTATATTTATTGACTTTGAACATGTTCAATAACATTGTGGGATTCTATCTAAAACAACAAAGGTATGACTCTTAGAGGTTCAACATGTGTATATATAGTGTATGTGTGTGTGTGTATGTGAGTGAGAGAGAGAAAATTTATATATACATAAAAATATTGACTTAGATAATTGATATGCTCAATTTTATCCAAAACAATACAGTATATATTGTATATAAATACATATTATATGGATATTTATTTATAAATGTATATGTGAACATTAATGAGTGCTTTTGAAGTAAGTACTTGCAGAATATGAGTACAAATCTCAATCTGAATTTAAATTTAAATATGTAATCTTTTTATGGAATGTATTAAAAAAAATTTATATACATTTTAGTAATTCTAACATGGATCATCAATTATGGTGTTACTCCTTAAGTCTTAAGTGATTGTGCTTGGTCGATAAGGAAACTTATTTATAATCAAGATATCATTATCACTTCTATTAATACTTTAAACAATATATTTATAAAATTCTGATCAATATGGATGAATACCATGTTGATATTATAATATGCTTTGAAATATTTTAAAACATTTAATGCAACACAACAAGCACTACAAAATTACAATGTAAACACTACACAAGCATTATTATGTTTTAAATCTATACATATTATAATTTATATTACATTATTTTGAAGTTTATTTATTTTATATTAAAAAGTGTAATTGAAACTTCTTACAATAACTAGTATACATGCCCATCGTTCATGGGCCTAATTATTTAATAATAATTTATTAAAGGACTCCATCAGCAATTAAATTAACTTAATTAACCTATTTTCTTAAATGAATTTCACACCAGTGTGATTAAATTAAGTTTTAATTGCATTAATTTAAAAGCTCTAATTTAATGATTTTCATTCCAAAACTAAACTTAACGCTAACCATTAACTTTTTTTCAACATTAAAAAGTTAATTTTTAATTGTGCTAGTAAGTTCGTTAGGTTTCATTGGGTGGAGTGGGATCTATGCACCGAGGAGATTGGGGGCGCCATGGAAATGAAGAAAGTTCCACTGCCGTTCTAGCCTCTAATTGCATGTAGCCATTGCTTTCACTTTACATCAAGCCAAAGAAAAAGGCTTATTCGTGATCGACAACCAAATTGGACTCGGGAACAAGCGAACTTGCTGGTGAAGCTCAAGTTGCAGGAGAAGATCAAAACTAAATCCTCCAAAGAGAGAGATAAAGCTATTCTGAAGACCATCAAGTGGCAAAAAATCACTGCAACAATGGTTGCTACTGGCTTTGATCGGGACCACAATAGCGTCAAAACGATGTGGGACAATTTTCAAGCCGTCTTTAAGAAAATCAAAGGACCATGACAGCAGCATTGGTGTTGTTGAGTACTTCACATGATCAACAAAGAGAGGACTTTGGCAAAGCTTCCATCCATGGACCAGAAGCTGTTTGATGATCTTGAAGAGGTCCTCGATGGGAAGCAAAACATATTGCCAACTTACGTCATAGATACCAGCAAAGAAAACTCATCCAAGAGAAAACAGAAAGGGAACAAGGAGCAAGTTGAGTTCATGGATGAGACGACTTCCTTTGATCCTCTGGAGACTGAACGTCAAGAATGAGTGCATGGAGATCGAGAATCGGTTCTTCTGGCCGGCTAAAAAACGAGCCCGCAGAAGTGATATAGGAGAAGGGATGAAGACTTTCGTTGATCTGACAAAGGAACTGATGCAAAGAGTCTGGAAGTAGAAAAGGAGTACATGAAAGAGATGGCGAGCATCGAGAGGGAGCGTCTTCAGACAGAGAGGGAAGCAGCTACAGCTCTAAATGCCAACTTTGTAGCTTTTGTTCAAGCCTTTCATTCAACCATCCCAGTCCCTCCAATTAGATCAAGTAAGTTCCAGTTGTTGTTTTTTACGTGATTATTGATTAGTGCTCATTTTGTAGTATCTTTTGGAGAACTTGGACCTGGCCTCTTTCCAAGCTTATCAAGGTCATGCATTCATTTTTTTTTTTTGTTTATGTTTTTTTCTCTCTGTTTGAATGAATTGTGTTTTATTTACTACGGGACTCATAAGTTTTCTCTACAATGTCAGGTACAAGCTAGCTTGGTAAAGTTCCAGTTGAACTCAAGTCAAGCTCAAAGTAAGCTCAACGAATGTTATGAATTCTCTATAACTCTGATGCTTCACAGATGGATCAAATCTGGATCATTTTGCTTCTCACTTTGAGGCAAGTTTTTCTTCGTATGCAGCAGGTTGTTGTCCAACAAGCAAGAAGAAGATATGTAGGGAGACTAAGGCAACTTCAACATGATTTTTAAAGCGCAGAAGCTGATGCAGCTGAGGACTTTGAGCAAACTTCCTGGATTTTGACCACGATTCTGTCAACAAATATGAACTGCATCCTGATCGGCAATGGTGGGTGAAGCCTCGCTCAATTGTTTGGTTCAACTACTTCGTGATGCTAGATGGATGAGGTTGTTGAGGATAGACAAACAAACTTTCAACGACCTTGCAGCTCTTGCATCCCCAGCTTGTAAAACAGGATACAAACTACAGGAGGCTCTTCCACTGGACTGCACCATATACAAGTTGTGAAACGGTTTTAAATACATAAATTTATCGGAGTTTGGAATAGGTGAAAGCTGAACTTCCATGATTGTGCATGAAACATGCAGAGTGATCATTGAGGTTCTGAAGGACTACAGCACATTTCCTGTGACTTTAGCTAAAGCAGCAATAGTGATTGATGGTTTAGCGAATGGACAAGTCTTCTAATGTCATTGGTGTATTGACTGCACTCATTTTCAGATAAGTAAGCCTCTCAATGATCCAGAGCTTACCACAAGAACAAACAGTTCAGTATTGTGCTGCAAGTGATTGTGATTCTAAGAAAGGATTCACGGTGTCAACATTGGCTGGCCTGTTCAGTTCACAATGGAAGAATTTGGAGGAACAACCGGTTTTTTCAGCTATGCTCACGAGGTGATGTTCTTTTGAAAGCCTTTGAAATGGATCAGACTTCCTCATAATCAATACGTCGATGTACCCCATATCTCCTCGGGTGACAAAGGTTATCCCTACTCAACCATCATCATGACTCCATTTTGTGAGCCAGCAACATCAAAATGACATAGATCTTCAACTACGAGCTTTCAGCTGCAATAGATTTGGGGAGTGCTTGTTTGCTCTTCTAAAAAGTAAGGATTTCCATTCTTTTTCCTTCTGGTTTTGATGATTTTTCTGTTTTTTCTTATAGATAAGTTTGGTCTCTTCAAGCAGGAGAAAAATCACCAGCTACAAATATTGCCTACGCAACTTGTTTGTTACACAACTATTTAATAGATGTGGGAGATACAGATGTTGAAGAAGAGCTCCAAGCTATCCATGAAGCCAAGCAAGCTTAGCAAGCTAGTCAAGTTTAGCCTCCACAAGCTGAAAATCCTTATGTTCATGATGAAGAAACTGGAGTTGAAATGCATCAAAAACTTGTTCAATATCTAGCTTTTACAGTAAGTCCTTTGCTTTTCTTTTATGCTTTCTTTATTTGACTAACTTGTTTGAGTTTTCAGGCCCTGAACGACGAGTGAATCCCTAAGTTTGGTTCGGTTTAATTAATTCAAATGTTTGATTAAATTTGTTGAATTTAATTTAATGCTCTTTGTGTGAATGCAAATTAGCAATATTAATCCTTTTAAATTAAAACATGTGCTAATGTGTTCTAATTTTGATATTAAATTAGATCGGTGTGAATGTGAACACAAATAAATTTTGTTGTACCCTAATTTAATCATTTATAAGTTGGATCCTTAACCTTGAATTGAAAAGTTAACTTATATTTAATTTAATAAATTCATTCCTAAGTTAGACTGTTATTCTTAACCTGATGAATTTAAATTTAAGCTGAATCCCATCTCTAACCTAAATCCCTCATTAACCTAGTGAGTTTATGTTAGGCACCACTACGTACAAATTAGAGACCCTCACAAACCACCCGACTGTTAGGCACCACTACGTACAAACTAGAGACCTCACAAAACCACCCGACCTCCCGAGCTGTCTCTAGTCTTCACACGTTGCTCTCAAAAGGCTTCCCATATTAGTGTGCCCTTAATTCTCTTAGATCTAGGTATAGCTCTTTAGGAATATTTGACTTATACTTTTGGGGAATATTCTTTGATTCGTTATACGGGTCGTAACAATCCTCCCCCATTAGCAAGTCCTTGTCCTCAAGGGCAGTATAACTTACTCAACTGGTCCTGTATCGTTAGCCTTGTACATCCACAAAGAATCTACCCGGGACTCGTTCCTTGTGAGTACTCTCTTTAACTGGCTAACATGAAACACTGGGTGCACCCTCACTCTTTCTGGCAGCCATAGTCGATATGCCACCTTATCGATAAGCTCCAGAATCTCATAAGGACTGAGTACTGGGAGACAACTTATCATTGTGTCCCTTCCGTAAGGCACAATAGTGTTCCGCCTTACACGTGTGACAATACCACTCGGAGATATACATAATCTCCCACCTGGAACTCTTGGAAGCTTCTGTGCTCATTAGCAAACTTAATAGCTCAGCTTTGAGCTGCTTGTAAGTTCTTCTTGCACAAACTTTGAATGTTTCTAAGCTCAACACTCAGATCTTTAGCTTCCTCATCATGTTGCCTTGAGCTTTCTTACTTGCTAAACCCAGCTCAAAAGCTGTCTTGGAATGCCGTCCAAACATAGCATAGTATGGACTCATTCCAATGCCACTGTGTCCTTGGCAAATGGGTGACAAAGTCCATAGAGATACTACCCCATGCCTTGTCTGAATAGGCAATGGTACTAATAGCCCACCTGATTTCTCCCTAGTTTACCTGCTGACACTTGTTGTCAAGCCACGATCCAGGAACCAGGAAGAGAACAGGATTCCAAGGACATGAAGGCTTGACTCAGGAACAGGACCGAGAGCAGGACAGGAACTAGGAATAGGAACAGGATCTAGGAGCAGACAGGATAGGATAGGATCCGGGAGCAAGACAGGAAAGCACAGGATAGGATCCGGAGCAAGACAGGAACAGGACAGGATCCGGAGCAGGACAGGATCCAGGAACAGGACAGGAAACAGGAGCGAGACAGGAACAGGACAGGAAACAAGACAAGACAAGATTGATCGTAGTAAGACTGGTGTTGATAGTAACTGATTGTACAACAATTAGGTCGGAGCTTTTATGCTCACAACTCCAAGAGCTAATCTAGGCATGCATGCAAAAGTGGTTGCATGCATGCAAAAGTGATTGCATGCATGCAGAGGCTAAGATGAGTCCACATGTCCCTTATCCTCTAGGCATATCCTGTGGCATATCCTGTAGGAATATCCTGCAACCGAATCCTGTGTCCGGAATCCTGGTAGGAATATCCTGTAGGAAAATCCTGCAACCCATATCCTGTATCCGGAATCCTGTAGGAAAGTCCTGCAACCCATGTCCTGTATCCGGAATCCTGTATTCTGTATCGGGTCGTGACAGCACCTCCTCCCTAAAGACGAGTTCCACGAGTCTTGGGACCTGGTTTAGCAGGATAATGCCGATGGAAGGCAGCAACCTTGGAAGAAGCATGGAGTAAGTTGGATGCAGGTTCCCAAGTGCGATCAGTAGGCAGGTACCCTTTCCAATCCACCAAGTATTGGAGTTGGTGACGATGAAGACGAGAGTCAAGGATGGCTGCGACTTCGTACTCAGGTTCCGTGTCAATGACCACAGGAGGGGGAGGAGAAGAAACACGACCGGGAAGAGAAGAAGGATGATACGGCTCCAACAAAGAGGTGTGAAACACAGGATGAAGTTTCACCGTGGATGGTAACTCGAGTCGGAAAGCTACAGGATTTACCTCCGCCACGATCCTATAAGGGCCCAATCGTTGAAAATCCAACTTAGAAGAAGGCCTGTTGGTGCGAATGTGTCGACGAAGAAGCCACACGAGATCACCAATCTTGTATGCAGGTGCCGGCTGACGGTGAGCATCAGCATGATGCTTGTATCGTTCCTGTGCCTGTTGAAGATGAACCTGGAGATCATCCTGTACCTGCCGAAGATGCTGAAGACGATCCTGTACTGCAGGAGCGGAAGAAGGAGAAGCGGGAGGAGCAAAGTCAAAACGTGGATGGTGGCCTGTAAGAGCAAAGAAAGGTGTCTGTCCTGTAGATGCGTGGATGGAGTTGTTGTAGGCAAACTCCGCCATTGGAAGGAGGTCCAACCAGTTGTCCTGCTGGTAACTGATGAAGCAACGAAGATACTGTTCTAAGGTCTGAATTGTGCGTTCGGACTGCCCATCGGTTTGTGGGTGATATCCTGAAGAAAGATCCGCTTTGACCTGTAGACTCCGAAGAAGCTCTCGCCAAAACTTGGACATGAATTGTGGACCTCGATCGGAAACAATGCTCTCAGGAAGACCATGATGTCGGAACACCTCGCGGATCACCAACTCGGCAGTTGTCTGACCTGTAGCTGTCTTGTTGCAGGGTAGGAAATGAGCCTGCTTGGTGAAACGGTCAACCACCACAAGAACTGCATCAAATCCACGAGAAGGAGGAAGATCTGTGAGGAAATCCATAGAAATGGATCTCCAAGGAGCAGACGGAACAGGAAGAGGACGAAGAAGACCAGAGGGTGCATGATGAGGCATCTTCGACCTGCTACAAGTGTCACAACTCCGTACAAACCTCTCCACAAAACCTCGCAACCCAGGCCACCAATAGTTGCGAGTCACCAACTCCACTGTCTTGGCCACACCAAAATGTCCTGTAGCCGGGGTATCATGACAATCCTGTACCACACGAGTCCTGGAAATACCAACAGGAACGTACAGGAGACCTTCCCGGTACAGGAGTCCATCCTGTATGGTGAACAGGTTGTAGTCTGGACGGGAACTGGAGGAAGAGGAACTTGCAACGTCAGGATGAATGTGTGAGAACACATTCTTTGCCAAGTCGTCTGTAGCCAACTGCGAACGGACGTCCTGTAGGAGTGTTGAATTTGCTGGAGCCTGATGAACCTGCAGTGCCGCAAGCCGGAAACGATCAGGACCCAACAACACTTGCCTTTGACAGTCAAATGCAGGATCGCCCGGGCTTGGTGCAAGGTAAGAGCGCCTAGACAATGCGTCCGCCTTGCCATTCCGAAAGCCGGGCCTGTAGACGATGACGAAGTCAAAACGTGATAGGAACTCTGCCCACCTAGCCTGTCGCCGACTGAGGACCCGAGCCGTTTGAAAGTACTCCAGGTTCTTGTGATCCGTAAGAACTTGTACAGGATGTGCAGCACCTTCCAGGAAATGCCGCCACTCCTCAAACGAATCCACAATGGCCTTGAGTTCCTTGTCATGAATCTCGTAGTTGATCTCCGCCGACAGGAACTTACGAGAGTGAAAAGCTACAGGATGAAGCAACTTGTCCTCTCCAACTTGCGATAGCACGGATCCTACTGCAAAATCCGAGGCATCTGCTTCAATGAAGAAAGGATGAGAAGGGTCAGGATGTGCTAAAATCGGAGCTGTCGTGAAAACGTCCTTGAGTGTTGTGAACGCGTGTTCCGCCTTGTCGGACCAAGAGAAAAGTCCTGTGCGCTTGGTGAGTTCTGTGAGTGGAAGTACACGCTTGGAGAAGTCCTGTATGAACCGCCTGTAGAAGTTTGCAAAGCCAAGGAAACATTGTACATCTCGTACCGACTTGGGCCTCTCCCACTCCACGATGGTCTTCACCTTGTGCATGTCCATGGAAACGCCAGCAGGAGAGACGATGTAGCCCAAGAACTCCACCGAATCCCTATCGAAAAAACACTTCTCCAACTTCGCGTACAGGCCATGCTCGCGAAGCCGCTCTAAAACTAGTCGTACATGCTTGTCATGTGCCGCCTGGTCCTTGGAGAAAATCAAGATGTCGTCGAGGTAGATCACCACAAACTGGTCCAAGAAGTCACGGAAAATGTCGTTCACCATGTGTTGGAACACAGCTGGGGCATTGGTAAGGCCGAAAGGCATTACCGTGTACTCAAAATGTCCATACCTTGTACGAAAGGCAGTCTTCCACTCATCGCCGGGACGAATCCGTACAAGGTTGTAGGCTCCTCGTAAGTCGATCTTCGTGAACACCTTTGCTCCTCGCAGCCGATCGAGAAGTTCCGGGATCAATGGCAACGGGTACCGATTCCGAATGGTGACTTGATTCAAACCCCTGTAGTCCACAACCAAACGTAAACTCCCATCCTTCTTCTTGACAAAGAAGATAGGAGCTCCTGCAGGGGACTTTGAGTGACGAATGAAGCCGGATGCCAAGTTGTCCTCGATGTACTGACGAAGAACCTCCAACTCTGTGGGTGACAATGCATAAATCGGTCCGAATGGTGGAGTCTTTCCTTCCGCAAGATCAATAGGACAGTCGTAGGACCTGTGAACAGGAAGAACTGCAGCCTTGTGCTTGTCAAAAACGTCCTTAAAGTCGTGGTACTTGGATGGTAGGGAAGAAGGAGGAGAAGGAGAAGGAGAAGGAGAAAAAACAGGGGAGTCGGATACAGGAAAGGTAGAAGAGGACGTAGGAGTTACTTGAAAGGCAAAAAGGTGGAAGGGAGCAGGATCAGTGGCGAGTTCATGCATGGTAGTGGTAAGAACTCGGAGAGGAGAAGGAGGGAGCTGTGACTGAAAAAGAGGAAGGATCTTGGGGGATGGAACAGAAGCAGGGTAACAGAAAGAAGAGGATTGGAAAAAACCTGTGTGGGTGTTGATGAGTGTACAGGATTGGAAGAATCCTGTACAGGAGTCCGTGGTTGCGCAAGAGTGGAAAAGCCTGCGAATGTGCTGACGAATCAACAGGAGGTGGATCCTGTTGAGGAGGAACCTTCGACACTGATACAGGATTGGAAGAACCCTGTACAGGACACCGCAAACTTACAGGAGTGGAGAGAGCCTGCGGATGTGCTGAGGAACTGACATGAGGTGAATCCTGTCGAGGAGGAGTCTTCAACACTGGTACAGGAACAGGCACGGTCAATCCTGTAGCTTGTACTGCCTCAGATACTAAGGATGTATCCTGCACACAGGAAGGTACAGGATTGATCCTAGCTGTTGGAGAGGAAAACGTGAGCGTCCTAGACCTCCAGTCGATCTGCGGATTTGCAACAACGAACCATGGCATGCCCAAAATGATGGGAGTCGACCGAGTCTTGATCAAGTTGAAGGAAATTGAACAGTTGAATGTGCCATACTGCAGGAGAGAGGTTCGGTAGCATGGGTAACTGCGCCAGAAGCAATTAGACGCCCATCGGCCACCTCTACAGGAACTGCACGCTTCAACTTCACCACCGAAATGCCATGTTGAGTTGCAAACGTGTCATCCATGAAGCATGCATTTGCACCAGTGTCTAACAAGGCAAACTCCATGAGCTCTCGATTATTAAGATGAATGTGTACAGGAAACTTAAGTGATGGGATGGTATGAGCAGCACCAATGGAGCCTGCACCTACGTCCAACTTCGCGGCTCCTAGACGAAGTGGACATTGGAGTTTTCCGACTGAACTTCAGCTTCAACTTCACGCGTCTTGAAGTTCCTGGCTTTTAGGACAATCTGCCACCTTGTGTCCTGCTCCACCACAATACAAGCACAGGTTCTCACTGCGACGACGTTGCTTCTCAGCAGCGGAAAGAGAGCCACGCTTGGATTTCTCAACCTCCATAGGAACTACTCCAGAAGGTGGTGCAGGAACATGTACCACAGCTGCAGGATTGGTTTGCAGGAACTGCTGACGGGATCTTTCCTGACGACGCTCGAACAAACGGTTGTCGCAACGAACAGCTTGTTGCATGATCTCCGCTAATGTTTGGGCATCCGGTAACGTAAGGAGAAGGTCCTTCACGTCATCCCTCAACCCAAAACGGAAGTGTTCGATCAATGCAGTCTCGTCCCATGGAATGTTCGTGCAAAGTTGCTGAAATTCGGATGCATAGACGGAAGCTGGTCGGGATCCTTGAGTGAGCTTCCGTAACTTCGTGCATGCAGAACGGTACTTATCAGGATCTCCAAAACATTCAAAGGCAGCCACGAAACCTTCAAAGTCTTCCATCAATGGATCGTCACGCTCCAGCAAGGGGGCAACCCAAGCCCGTGGAGATCCACTTAGTAAGGATGCCAAAAGACCCACCTTTTGAGCATCAGTCGAGTAGCGCCGTGGTTGCATACGGATCAAGAGCCGGATCTGATTCAGGAAACCTTGGAAATCGGCACGATTACCACTGAACTTCTCTGGCATGCTAACCTTCGGCTCCGAAGAAAAGTTTGATGAAGAGGGAACCACCGATGCCTGGGAGAGAGCCTGCGCAGCAGCCTTGGAGGATGCATCAGCAGCTGCATGTGCCGCAGTGGTGGAACCTTGCAGGTCGGTGACCACTTGGCGCAAAGTGGCCAGCTCATGAAGTAGCATTTGGTGCTCGCGTTGAAAGCGCTCAAAATCAGCCATGATCTAGGAAAGAAAAAGGAGGAAAAGAATCAAGAAAAAGGTAGCTGGAAAACGGAGAACTATGAAGCAGTTACTATCAAACTGTCAAGCCACGATCCAGGAACCAGGAAGAGAACAGGATTCCAAGGACAGAAGGCTTGACTCAGGAACAGGACCGAGAGCAGGACAGGAACTAGGAATAGGAACAGGACGGATCTAGGAGCAAGACAGGATCAGGATAGGATCCGGGAGCAAGACAGGAAAGCACAGGATAGGATCCGGAGCAAACAGGAACAGGACAGGATCCGGAGCAGGACAGGATCCAGGACAGGACAGGAAATAGGAGCGAGACAGGAACAGGACAGGAAACAAGACAAGACGAAGATTGATCGTAGTAAGACTGGTGTTGATAGTAACTGATTGTACAACAATTAGGTCGGAGCTTTTATGCTCACAACTCCAAGAGCTAATCTAGGCATGCATGCAAAAGTGGTTGCATGCATGCAAAAGTGATTGCATGCATGCAGAGGCTAAGATGAGTCCACATGTCCCTTATCCTCTAGGCATATCCTGTGGCATATCCTGTAGGAATATCCTGCAACCGAATCCTGTGTCCGGAATCCTGGTAGGAATATCCTGTAGGAAAATCCTGCAACCCATATCCTGTATCCGGAATCCTGTAGGAAAGTCCTGCAACCCATGTCCTGTATCCGGAATCCTGTATTCTGTATCGGGTCGTGACACTTGTCACAAGTCCACAGTACTCTATGATATCAGCTTTCATATTCCTCCAATAGAACCTCCTTTTGATCAACTCATACGTTTTCCTCCTTCCAAAATGACCAACCTCCGGCGATCATGATGGAAATATAGTACCTGGTTGATCAAATGGTCCACACGAGGAAGATACACACGGCCATTGTAGTATAAAATCCATGGTGGCTCTAGCTGTCCTCTAAGCTCCTGCACCTCAGCGTCTTGTGCTTGAGCATGTTGAACTACCTGGCTAAACTCATTGACCGTCCTTGTTAATGCATTAACATAAGCGTATTTGGAATTCTCCAACCACTGTGGCTCTCCTAACGCATGATAAAGCATCTGTCACCACGTTAGCCTTTCCCATGCAATGCTCAATAGGAAATTTGCCAAACTCCATGAGCTTAACCATCCAGCGAGCTTGTCGAGAGTTTAACTCTTTCTGTGTGAACAGATACACTAAAGGCTTGTGATCTGTAAACACCTTGAAACTTGCACCATAAAGATAGTGCCTCCAAACTCGTAATGCATTAACAATAGCCAGTAGTTCTTGCTCATACGTTGAGTACCGTTGCTTTTGCAGGATTCAAAGTACGACTCTCATAAGCAATAGGCCTTCCCTCTTGCATAAGTACAGCTCCAATGGCCACTCCACTTGCATCACACGATACCTCATAAGGCTTAAAGGGATCTGCAATACATAAAACTGGTGCACGTACCAAAGCTTGTTTCAAAGCTTGGAAACTGCTCTCTTCTGAAGCACTCCATGCAAAGGGAACGTCCTTCCTCAGCAACCTAGTTAATGGAGAAGCTTTCTTGGCATAATCCTTGACATACCGCTGGTAATAACCAGCCATGCCCAAGAAACTCCGTAACTCTTGTGCATTGCTAGGAACTGGCCATTGCTCCACCACTGCCACCTTCTGTGGATCAGTCTTTACTCCACTTGGCGTCACAATGTGACCCAAATACTCCACTTCGCACTGAGCAAATGCACATTTGCTCTTCTTTGCATAGAGCTTGTTCTCCTTCAGCAACTGAAGGACTCTCCGCAAGTGCTTCACATGCTCCTTCATATTCTTACTGTAAATAAGAATATCGTCGAGGAAGATCTCCACAAAGTCTTGCAAGTAGTCACCAAACACCTCAGTCATCAACCGAGTGAATGTGGCTGGGGCATTTGTTAAGCCAAATGGCATAACAGTGAACTCGAAATGCCCGAAGCTAGTGTTGAAAACAGTTTTGTAGATATTTGCCTCCTTCACAGCAATCTGATGAATACCCACTGTGCAAATCTATCTTGGTGAACACTCTAGCTCCACCGAGATGATTCACGTGGCATGGGCATCCTGTCCTTCATTGTTTGTTTGTTGAGAGCTCTGTAGTCTATGCACATCCTCATGGTGCCATCTTTCTTCATGACAAACAATACTGGTGCACCAAATGGAGACTTGCTCGGTTGTATGAAGCCATATTCCAATAGCTCCATCACTTGTCTCTTAACCTCTTGCTCCTTAGCATGGCTCAGTCGGAACGGCTTACGGTAAATGGCTTTTGTACCCTGTTCCAACACAATCTCATGCTCCGCACCTCTTGCAGGTGGTAAGCCATGAGGTAGCTCATGAGGGAAGATGTCAACAACTCCTCGCACAACAGCTTCGCTCGTGGTGACAATAGAAGAACTTGTTTGAGACTCAAGCTTTGTTCCAAACCAAGTGTTTTTCACTTCACCGTACTCAAGCTTCATGCGCTTGGTGCTCCACTGGATCTTAGGATCCACACACTCCAGCTCCGCAAGAAAGAAAGTCTCCACCAGTTGGGTTTTGCCAACCTCTAGTTGTAACTCCTCCACACAAGCAATTTAGCTCTGTGTGACATCTGAGCCCTCAATCTCGTATTGAGGCACAGTCTTCGTGCAGCTCCACCAGCTAGGTTTTTGCCAACCTACAGCTGTAACTCCTCCACACAAGCATTGTAACTCTGTGTGATAAACTGAGCCCTCAATCTTGTATTGAGGCACAATCTTCGTGGACAAGCTGCACTCCTCCACTAACTTTGTTGACACAAAGTTATTGCTACTCCTGCTATCCATAAGGACTCGCACTTGACGCTCACCAAGTCGTCCCTCCACCACAATAGCACGTGTGTGTGGCTCCTCCCGTGCCATGTAGTTTACCTGTTGAGCAAGAACAAATAGAAATTTACCTTGTGGTTTAGAGAAGTCTCCTTTGTGCTCCTTTCCACACTCCATCTCCTAAAGCTTCTTAAGCGTCTACTTGTCCTTGCTGCCATTGAAACTTTTGCACTTGGGCTTGCTTCTCCTTGGACAATTTGCCTTTCAGTATCCAATGTCTTCACACATGTGGTATTATCCCTTCCCACCAGGCACTCATTTCGAACCTTGCTCCGATACCAATTGTTAGGCACCACTACGTACAAACTAGAGACCCTCACAAAACCACCCGACTGTTAGGCACCACTACGTACAAACTAGAGACCCTCACAAAACCACCCGACCTCCCCGAGCTGTCTCTAGTCTTCACACGTTGCTCTCCAAAAGGCTTCCCATATTAGTGTGCCCTTAATTCTCTTAGATCTAGGTATAGCTCTTTAGGAATATTCTGACTTATACCTTTTTGGGGAATATTCTTTGATTCGTTATACGGGTCGTAACAGTTTATCCTTTAAGCTCTTAAGTTTACCCATGCATACATATTAAATGACACTTAACCTAGTTGTTGAATTTATCCCTAAATCCTGAACCTTTAACCTAATTATTATTTTTAATATAATGAGTTTATCATTAAACATCCATGCCATGTATGCCATGTATGATCATACATGACCAATGTGATTATAATAATGCCACATGGGTTTAAGATTTAAAATAGATGTTGATGAGGTTCAACGAGCCTAAAATGCCATGTGGATTTAGGATTTAAGGTGGCTATTGCTTGGGAGTTCACTTTTTTTTACTAAATTATCATGTGTGTGCACATGGTGGGTTTATTTTAATGAATTTTTGTAAAAATGTAAATGCATAATTAATTTGTGAATTTTTTATTTTTTACCATTAGGGATTTGTGAATGAACAATATGGGTACCAAGGTTCTTGTTGCGGCTAAGTGTG
Source organism: Selaginella tamariscina (assembly GCA_003024785.1). Taxonomy (NCBI): domain Eukaryota; kingdom Viridiplantae; phylum Streptophyta; class Lycopodiopsida; order Selaginellales; family Selaginellaceae; genus Selaginella; species Selaginella tamariscina. The sequence goes on along the minus strand of PUQB01000332.1, from coordinate 78,655 downwards.
GATGAACAATATAAGTACCAGGGTTTTTTGTTGTGGCTAATCATAGATGAATAGTGAGGGTGGGGTGAATATGGAGTGGAAGGATCATAATGTTTTTGATTTTAATGATTCTAGAGAGAAAATTAGGTATGTGAGTGCCCAAGGATGTTGGATATCAGAGCAAAGATTGATGAAGACAAAAATCTAGCTCTTGGGAATCATGAGTTACTTAGAACATCTAAAGCTGCAAGTGCACTAGCATCTGAAGTTGCAAGTGGACTAGCTAGCGATGTTCTTGTTCTCAAGGATGAAGCAAATAATGCTATAAATGATAAACTAGATAAAGAAACTGAGAATCTCAGGTAAATATTTTTTACAGTTGAGACGTGTGTGACTTGTTTAAATATTGTTTAGGCTACAATCCAAACTTGCTACAAGGCGTTTGATATAAAGACATGTACGTGTAAATGCATCGCTTAAGTGAGTCTTGGAAAGGTGCTGGTTTTTTAGATAAATTCCAACTTGCCTCTAAAGATGTGGATGGCGAGGCAAAGTTCCAGATATACTATGGCAAGTGTGATGCTGTGAAGGGAATAGGCTTTGAAGACATGCTCTACAACTTTAAAGCCCACTTGGGATCATCCAACCACAAAAAATTATGATTCTTGAATGGCAAAAGAAAGTATGGCTACATGGGGAGGTAAAATTTTTGTTCAGATTACAAAAGTCTTTTACTTACTCAATTTATTTTGTTTTCTTATTTTATTTATTTATTTTAAAAAATTTTAGATGCAATAGTAAGACCTAAAACAACTCCCAATAATATAAAGCTAAATAAAGAAGTTGTAGCTAAGCAAATGAGCAACGAAGTTGTTGACTACATGAAAGATAGTGGAGCTTCATTCTCCTTGTATGAAAAAAGATTGAGGGCTACCACAACATTGATACAATACATGTTATATATGATACTTGCGTTATTACAATCAAACTATTTCCTTTAGGAGGTAATTATTTTACTTTTTTTCAATATTTTATTCATGGATAAATTTTGTAGGAAACATTACACACAATCTTAAAGAACATGTGAAATCCACTCCCCATGCGGATGCTGTGAAGTGTAAAGGCCAACCAAAACAAGTTTGTAGGCCATCTTTAAAAACTCAAGCTGTGGCATCAACTAGAAACACAATACTAAGCTAGCTTAAAAAAGGTGAGTTTTTTTTTGCGTTAACCTTTTTTTTTTTCTTTTTGAAAATCATTATTAATATTTATTTATTTTATTTCATTTGAACGTTCTGGAAAAACTGAAAGTTGATGATCAAAGAGATCAAAATGATGCCAACAATAGTAAGTGAGGATATTACAAAAAACACAAAATACACATGAAATAAAAAGTTTTATGCTAGGGATATTGACAAGGAAGCTATCGATACGGGAGACGTGTCGTAGACTTAAAACCTTTCCTAGATGACAATTTGCATGGTGGGACTTGGTACTTCAAGCATCACACACAAGCGACTCTATACCTAGATGGTGAAGCAAGGCAAATCTCAGGTGTCTTTCAACACAAAGAGTGTGTGAGATTTTCCAGCTAGGGTTTTCCTACTAGGGTTTTCCTATATACCAGTGTAGCAAATGTGAGTCAATATGCAAAGAACTAAATTTCAAGATGCATGTGCAGAGAGAGGAACAATCTATCCATTCAAGAGGTCAGAGATCAGCATTGACAAAATTCAAATCAACTACCTCACATCATCTGAGTGCTTTGAGTATACAAAACTCTTGTTGCTAAAAAAGCAATTGAAGAGTGATCTTTTCTTCTTTTAGAGGAGAGTCCTTGCACTTCAAGTGCGAGTTCAAAGCTTCATAGACAAGTAGTTAGAAGCTATTCGGCAGAGCGACCTACACTTGTTCCACAAGAACTTGGTGCATGCTTGGGATTCTGGAAATCTTGATAAGATAGATAGCTTGTGGTCTTAAAAGACCATTGTCCAGAATTTTAATGACAACTGGTAAAAGATGGAGTAGCGACACCCAGGAGATATGCGAAGTTCTATGTGCGTAGGGAGGAACAAGAGTTTGCAATTTTTCTTGATGAACCTTGCTGGCCCAAACTTATCTACAACAAAGAGACAACTACAAGCACATCACAAATATACAAAGTTGGAATTCGAGAAGAGAACTTGTGTAGCAAGTTATTGGAACATATCAAAATAGTTGCAGCTTGAAGAAGGGACTATTCCTTGCCAAGTTTTCAAGGATGAGACAACAATTCATAAAGGCATCAGGTGGCTAGCCAAAGAGGATACTCTTGTTGGTTTTTGCAGGTACAAAGAGAACCATTCATGTGTTTCAAAGTTCACTATGATAGTTGGAACTGGAAGTAGTGGTTATGACAACATAGTAACCGCTTTTCAAGGATGCCAGTTTGTGAGTTATGGTCAGGTGGTGCTAGTGAATCCATTACATAGAGATTTACCATTTGTGAGTTATGGTCAGGTGGTGCTAAGTGAATCCATTACATAGAGATTTACCAAGGCTTGTTCATGCAATACAATTAACATGCAACAGCTTCAATTCACTTGAGATACATTCACAGTGGAACAACATAGCATCTCTTTGGGACAAGCACTTGAGGAATGTGCTTGGACCAATGGTAGGGCATGCATCAGATGGAGATAGTTGCAGGAGAAAATGCATGTTGATGATCTCACAAGACCAACTTCAAACTATAGAGTTCCTTGGAAGGTTTTCAGAACTTTGGTGGGGTTGCAACAACAGTTGGAGCCTCTAGTTTACATGACTAGGATTACTTGCACAATGGTAAGAAGCTCATGAACACCATGAATGTTGCATTTAGGAGGCTTGTTTGTGGAGATTTTCACATCCATCTCAATGATGTTTAGCACATTTTTGAACGTTGCAAAAACCACGGGTTGCAAGTCTCTGATGTTTGATGGGATAATCAATGAATTGGGCCTCTATTCAATGCCTTGCATCACTTAAGGTTCGAAACTATTTGAGATACCTAAGAGAGGAGGCCAAAGATAAACATGGGTCTATGTGTTGTTTCACTATATATAGATATATTTTTTGTCTCTAATGAAAACTCTTGGAGAACAAGTGCATGCAGCTGCTACAGTTTTCTTTTTTTCTCAGGAATGCTTGTAGTCAAGTTGTAATATTTATTTTTGAACGTTGCAAAACCACGGGTTGCAAGTCTCTGATGTTTGGCAGGATAATCAATGAGTTGGGCCTCTATTCAATGCCTTGCATCACCTAAGGTTCGAAGCTATTTGAGATACTTGAGAGAGGAGGCCAAAGATTCAAGAGAGGTAAACCATGCAGCTGCTATAGTTTCTTTTTTTCTCAGGAATGTTTGTAGTCAAGTTGTTTACTTTAATATTTATTGTCTTCTCATGATATGGAGAGTCTGGGTAGTGAAAAACAACTCGTTGAGTTTAAAGTAGAACTTTTTGAGTCGAGAGTGTTTCTTGAACATTGTTATCTCAACACATTCTATTGTTCTAACTCATACGCTACTTTCGAGACTTCTACAGTCAATAACTTGTGTCATTGATCCTTCTAGGAAGTGATTGTTGCGAAACATTCTTCTCCAAAGTTCAAGGTACGTTGAGAAATGAAAGAGCTTATAATAAAGCATATTTGTTGGATAGTACGGGAGGCACGAATAAAGTATCAAAAATAAAAGGTCAAGATAGGCCTTTGTTTTCAAAAGATCATGTGAAATAAGAAAATATCTAGTCCAAAATTATGGTTGGAGGTGATTCATGAGTGGCAGACATAGGAGATTATTCCTTTGTAGAAACAGATCAAGTTCTTGTGGAGCGGCTAAAAGATGGTCTACGTGAAGCACAAGAACTATGTTGTTCTCTAGGAATGAGGCATGAGCTGTGGTGGGAGAAGGTTTGGGAAGAAGAAGAATTCTAGAAGCAGATAAAATCTTGGAAGGCCTACATAGTGGTGGTAACGAGTTGATGAGGTTCTAGAGACTCATACAATGATGAGAAGTGGACAGCATAAATAGAAGTCCGTCATGTTTTAGATAGTTTGCTCCAAGATGATGAACAAGAATAGACTAAAGTGGAAAACAATGTTCTGGTCAAAGGAAAAGTTGTGGCAAAGTCATCTCTCTTATTAGCCAACTCAATGGGAACCCTTGGTTATCAAAAGATAGGCTTATAAAGGTGAGGTCACGGTTCTTAGACATAGGATCCAAAGATATAGATGTCGATGAACATACAACACTCTTTTGCTGTGTTTTGAAAAGGAAATCCCTGAAGCAAAGCATGAGCCTGAGGATTTTGAGATTAATCTTAAGAGTAGCAGGAGAAGGAAAGGCCAAAAAACAGCAACTAAGTGAGCAACCAAAAGCAAGACTTTATGAAAGGTTTGGTATTTAGAAGAAAAAATTAGGTAATAGCTGGAGAGATTGTCAAGATGTGATTGATTTAAACAACAAACTAGAGAATGAGGTGCAACTGACTCTAGCTTATTACAAAGGCACTAAAGACTCTCAGAAGAATGATCTTTGCTGGTTTATGTATAACTTACCAAATTCAATTTTAGTAAGTTTAGAAGTAGTTATTTCTCGAGTCTCCTTAAGCTTTGATGATGTAGTATGGTTTGTCATTGAGTGATAAGAAGTTGTTTGATGAGTTTTTTTTAATTACTCATTTTATGTAATGCATACATTAATTTAGTTTATTCAATCACCAAATATTCATCATTCGCACGCATTAATATCTACCATCTCTTTTGTAAAAATAAATTATGGCGTATATAATAATTTTGTACATGAGATTTTTTTCTTTTACCATGAAGGCACATGACATATATCATTATATATAAGTGAACTCCCCATGGGCTATTGATGGGGTTCAATGATAGTGCCATTATGGGTTAGAATGCCCATTAATGAGTGACATAGTTCTAACCTGGTGAGTTGACTACCTGAGTAAAGATTGTGAGATATGTGGCATATGTGGGCAAAAAAAAACCTAAGCGGACCTAGGTCATCATAACCAGGGCCCACGCATAAACACCAATTGGCCCTTTGCCTAGTTGGCATAAGGGGAGAGGGAAAGGTTGTGACAATGGGGTTAATGATCCCAAATGGGTTTAATATTTAAAGTGGCTGGCGATGTGGTCAATGGCCTTGATAGTGCCACATGAATTTAAAACTTAAGATGGCTAAATAAACAGGTACACTTCACACATAGATACACATGAACACAAACTAAACTTATTATAAGATACATAGATACACATGAACACAAACTAAACTTATTTATAAGATACATAGATACACATGAACACAAACTAAACTTATTATATAAGATATATAAGAAAGCTCAAGACAAGTATGAAAGTGTTTAATTCAACATAAATTGTGAGTCATTTTCATGTTTAATTAGTTTTTTCTCTTAAATAAAGTTTGATATTCTAATTTATATTTTATTTTTAATTTCCATAAGTGTTTTATAAATTTATCTCTTTATTTCTCCTTGGTAAGGAGGTTATTACTCATTCTTCATTAGTGGGGGAAATAATTTGAGAAGATTAGTTATTACAAATTAATTTTAATCCTTTTTATCATAATCTTTAAAATTCAATCCTTAATGATTAGGGTAGATTCAAACCCAAGACCGGTTCTTATAATCAATTAAGCAAATAAGCAATTACTTTATTTGAATCCTTGTTCCATTGAACTTGATCACAATGTGTAACATTTACCATGCTTACTCACTCTGAAGTTCATGTTCCCATGGACAACTTAGGGCTCCCTAGACTGAGCCCCCATAAGAACCTTGGTAGAGTTGGTTGAAAGACGACTTTGTAGGGGCCAAGACCTTGGTAAACTAGTTTGGGGAGGACTTTGTAAGGAGCATGAGATGTACACACATGATTGTTCCTATAGCCCAATAGGATATACACATACAATCGCTCTCATGGCATGGCCCATTAGGAACCATGGTAAACCAGATTGGGGAGAAGGCCTTTGACTATTTATTGATAAAAAATTTACAACCAAAAGTTCATTTCTAATTACAAGTTTGATATTACAAATATGCTCAGGTAATTTAACTAAATTAATTTCAATAAATTCAAAAACACCCTCATTAATTAAATTAATATTATTTATTAATTTATATGCATTTAAAGGATACAAATTAAAAAGACGTTTAGGGTTTATTGCATTTCATCTATATACATGATTTGATATATATAAATTTTCTTAAATACATGTTTTTTCTTAATTTTAATATTTGCTAATTAATCCAAGTTTGAATTAATTATCACTAGAAGTATTCACTAATACAAAAAGGGGCATAATCGTTCCCACAATATTGTGTTGCATTGGTGATCATGTTGCCGACAGTCAGGATGGCTGCATATTCCTAAAAATGTGATAGGCATGTTCTAAGGGATTCATCATTGGAGGTAAATTAGTTAAATATTAACTAAAATACTTAATTAAATAATTTTACATCATATTTAACTAGCTTTTGTCTCTTCACTATCAGTTCCTTCATGAAAGTTTATCATTATCACTGCTGAGTACTAAGAAAAGGTCAGACAGCAATTTAAATTATGAAGTGCAATTAGCATTAGCATATAGGAGGTGAATGATAATCGTTCAAACCACGTGTCTATACACTTTACACTATAGCATAGTGATCTCTCCTGTGACATTTCACAGTGGTGCAAACAAATATCTTTTTATTTAGTACAAATAAAAAATTGTTTGATGAATTCACTTTTAATAAAATATAAAAAATAATATATGAACTCAATTTAGTATTACATATTTTTTATATTTACAAGTTTATTAAAGTATATTTATAATTCCCACAAGGGGTTAGAATAAGTAAACAGAGGGTTTCCTAGATGAGGGGTTTTACTAAGAGTTTGTGCACTTAGAGGTTTTTAAGGTAGTGAACTCCCCGGGACTTCTGTTGGATCAAGGTTACACAGGTTATATATACTTAAGGACACATTCTCTATCTAACTATCTATCCATCCATCTAATTATCTATCTATGTTGACATTTCTCCTCTTAAAAGTACATCTCTTTATACATACAACACAAATGTATATTTTATATTAACTAAATAATAAAATATATCCTATATGTGTGTGTGTGTGTGTGTGTGTGTGATGAAGTGGTGTAGATATATTGTAATATAGAATTACATATACCTGTATATTTTAATATATTATGCTTTTTAATATATACAAAGCACTATATATGATTTATACACGCATAAATTGGGAGGCTGATTTGTGAATTCCTAAACACAGCTGTTCTGAATTTAATTTAATTACAGCTGACATTAAATATAGTTTAAATTCAGATATATTAACAAGCTGATATATATGTTTTATACATATATTAACTTTTTAATACACCTTTTTGATATAAACGTATATATTTATTTTTATACATTATTTGCAGGATTCAGAATTTAATACATTATGAGCAAATGTATCATAACATTATTTTAGTTGTTTCATATACAGTAGTAGGTAAATACCTGAATTAGATGTTAAAAAACTGAATAATTTAAATTTTATTTGGCAATATAGATATTGCTTAAAATTTAGTTTTAAATAAATACCTGATGTTGAAAGGAAGGTATATCTCAGTTAAATGATTTAAATTGTATTTGGCAGATATGATATCGCTTAAAATTAAGTAGTTTACATATTAAGTAAATACCTGATATTGACAGGAAGGTATATCTCATTCGAATGATTTAAATTTGATTTGGCATACTTAAAATTTAAGTAGTTGATTCCGAGCTTTTAGCTAAAATTTGATGCTCAAAATATCCATGTCCAATATAGCTGATCTTTTTCTGGTGTAATGTCACATCTTATTTGCGTACAGCAAATAGTCATGCCCCAAATGTTAAAAAATCGTACTCACATGCAATTTCTGTTCCTTTTTCCTATACTCTGTAGTAATGTCGGCGAAATGAGATGCATGAATTATTAACTGTAAACAATGATTTACTGTTAAATTTTATTAATAAATTAGGTTGTAATATATAATTAGTCTTAAGTAATTATTCAATTAAATTAATATTAACTAACTATAAAAATGTTAATTTTGAATTGTGGGTAAAAATGAATGCTCCTCATTACACTGCTCAAAATTATTATTGTAAATCACTGTAAATCACATCTTAATAGTGATTTACAGACTGTCCCACAAGTCATACTAGATCTAGTTGGTAACTTAAATAACCATGTTTTGGCTTGCTTAGTATAAAAGAATACGTAAGTCTCTTCAACCCACACATCACAGTTCTTTCATCACCTTTAAGTTGAAAATGGAGTTCAGGTCATCTCATTCTCCCTACTTTTAGCTGTCCTCTCTTCAGTGCATGGAGAAATCCAAGAGTTTGTTGAAGATCAGAAATCACCAACCGATGCAGGTGATATATTATCTGGGCACTATTTTAATATATATATAGAGATCAATGACTAAAATTTTAATTTTAAGCAGGTGATGGGAAGCTGAGGAGAGGATCTCTACGCTAATGTGGCAATTTACTATCTTACTGGCCTGGTACTTGGAAGTGAGGAATTCGTGGCTGGGATGGGGGAAATGGTATCTGGCACCAACGATCTTAGCACAGAAATTTCACCTCCAGATGGAAAGCAACTCACTGCATGGGGCGCAAACACATGTTACTGCAACGGTAGGCAGTCATCCCCATCAGGATGCGAGGGCACATTTGATCTCTACTTCAATGGTAACAGTCGAGCAGTTTTATGTCTACTTTACTACCACTTTCATGGGGACTCCTGACTACAAGGTCGAGGTCTTTTGATAGCAACTTCAGCGTGAAAAGGACGGTGATTGGTATGTCCAGCATTCAAATAACTTTGTACATAGAGTACATTGAGGAACACATGTTGCATGAATATATGCTACAAAGATGAATCTTATGCGTGAGGTTACCATTGCCTAAATAAAAATAATACATCTTGATATTTCTATATTCATAGACTTCCCACAGAAAAAAAAATGCATAAAAGTGCACCTATGTTGTTCCTATAGCTTAAAAAGAATTTGTGCTTGTAAATCATTTGTTCTACTGTTACATTCTTGTCCTTATTTTCATCAAGACCTAATCATTGCATATATGTATAATATTGATTGAAGGGATGTGGGTATATTATAATATAAATTAAATAAAGCATTGTATATTATCTAATATAGATAAGTTTAATATAAGGGTACTCACGTAATCCGATGTAAAATATTGCACTGTCAGTGTGTCACTCAGGTTGAATGATTCAGAATTTCAATGGATGGTGAATTTTGGATCTAATTTTTTTTTATTAAAAAATTGATAAATTCTTTATTTTCTTTATGAAATTTATTTAATCTGATGTCTAATAATTAATTCAAGTCAATTTTGTATTGATTATAAACTCTTAAACTTTCTATTAAACTCCCAGAGCTCCATTATCGGAACAAACACACACGTGTTTGTGAGAAAAATCTCTATCACTTCAAGTTGTGTTTTAAGTAATTGTGTGCGTTTACTTAATATTTAAAGAAGTATTAATTAGTATAATTAATTTTTAATTTACCTTAAGTAAGGTTATTTAACTAAAGTTTAAATATATCTCTTTCTTTTTCACCTGCCTCTTTACCTAATGAATTGAGAGAGACATGTTGGTACCAAAATGTAGCAATACTAAAGAAATGAAAGTGGAGAGGTTCATTAATATAGTATTTATCGAGTATCTTATACAATTCATGAAATCAACTTAATTAAAATGTATATTTTAGACGCAAGACATTTCTGGACATCAAGCATGTACGAGGATTTAAGCAAAACCGCTGAAACGTATAAAAGAAATTGTAATACAAAAACATAACTTTATCAATTTTTATATATAATTTTTATATCTTTTTCAATGTCATATACCTTAGATTTTTCACAGATAGATATATTAACAATGTTTTAAAATATTTATCTTGTTTTATTTTTCTTAGTTTATGCACTGTCAGAGCCACCATTACCAGGTGGAATCTGGATGGCAGTGATCTTTGTGGAGAGTGGCGTAGATAACATAATTGGCATGTAGGTAGTTTAAGCTATTTTTTTTTTTTTTAGTTATGAAAATATTCACCAGATTTTATTTCTAGTCGTTTTTCAGGATTAAAGCTTCGAGGATCACTTGGTTATCCACTTAACAAGTTTACAAGCCTTTTCCACACACACACATGTGTTTGTGCGTGGTGCATGTACGTGTTATTCATTTGAAAATATGTTCTGATATATTAAACTGAACTCTAAAATAAATCAGCAAACTATTTATTTTAAACAGAAATTTTTAGCAAGTTTAATTTATGTCGTCCACATTCGCAGATTCCATAGTATATGTGTTTTTTATATCTCTCTCTCTCACACACGTTGCTGTATTAAACAGGAGGCTTGGCAACAATGTACTCCGTGAAACATTAATGTCACTGACAAACTTGTGAGTATAGTATAATTATTAATTGACTTACTATTTACTTAAATTCTTTATAGAATGGTGCTCTTGATAATATATTGCATCGAGATCATGTCAATTCATTACTCTATATGCTGAAAGCCTACAAGTACATAAGGTGATATCTTATGTGAGGTTACTATCGCCTGAATATAACATAATGCATCTTGATATTTCTATATGCATAGACTTCTCACAATAAAAATACAAAGAGTGAATGCTGCAATTCTGAAATTAAGCTGTATTTTGGTTGACATTGGTATAGATAAACATCAAGACATGTGTCCACAGGCACAAGCTCTAATGTCTTGTAAACAATTTAAGGACATCTATGATCAAATGTTGCCAATACATAGTCATGGATTTCTATATGGTTGTGTTTAAGGCATCTATGATTAAATGGCAAAATCACGTTGTAGTCCTTTTAGAGTTAGACACCTATGTTGTTTGTAAAAGAATTGTACTTGTAATCACTTAATGAATGGTGCAGAGTTTAATTTTGGAAAAACATTGATAAAGTCTTTATTTTATTTATGAAAATTATTCAATTCTGACGACCCAGTACAAAAGAATTAATTTATGTATTGTATTAATAATTCTTAAACCTTTTATTACCCGCACACGTGTTTTGTGTGTGTGAATCTCTATCACTTCAAATTAAGTGTTTTAAGTAATTGATGTGCGTTTAGTTAATATTAACAGAGAATTATAAACTAGACATTTGTCGGTGGATCAGCACATCCATGGATTTTTAAATTCAACATATACTGTATCATGAATATTTTAGAGGCAAGATACTCTCAGGCGTGGGGTTCACAAGGGTTTAGGCAAAACCACTAAAACGTAATTGACTAGAATAGCCATTTATATACATCTTCATTCAACTTTTCTATTCAAGTCATTCCAAGAATGAGATCGTAATGCCTTAGCTCTACTAAAAAGAATTACTTCTCGAAGGACACATCTTTCAGTGTAAGCTCTACACATGCACTTTGCTCTTGTGACGAGGTAGCATCTTCTTCCACCATGTATAAATCAATCCTCTTAGTTGGCAAGTTCAATCTCTAGTAGTGCCAAAGAAATGAACTCATAACTGTTATTAGGATCAAATAGAACTAACATCGGAGCTTCGTCGACTATACCTTCAAAACAAATCAAATTGTCAAGATTAGCCTCAAAGATAATTTTACTAGTGTTCTCAAGCACACAACTCAACTCCTTGGCTATCATAGACACCACCTTAAATTTAAAGTTTCTGATCCTTCAAAGTTGCTTCCTCTCGCCCATTCCTTCACATGCTTTTCATTCTTAACTTTCCTAGCCTTGAAAATAAGACAATCTTTGATATAATGATTCAGATTATTACACTCAAAACATCCAACCAACTCCTTTATGGTCTTTGTTCTATTGGTACTTTTTGCTACTTTATGATGCTTGCAACTCTTAGCATTGTTATCGTACCTCTTATGGAACATGGTTCAAGACTCCTCAATTTTAGAGTCCTCCTAAACCTTCCACCTTCTAGCTACCAATGCACTTCTTTCTAACCACACATGCTTTCTCCACTACCTCGTTAAGAGTCTTAAACTCTTTTTCTGACTTTCCAATGTATTCACCAATTGGCAACTCTTGAGTTCATTAATAAATAGTCACTATTATAGTTTTTATTATGACTCAACCTTTACTTTAAAGGTTACCTACTAAATTATAATAAGCCCTAAATGTGGAAGAACATGTCCGTTTAGTGCACTTGGGTATCTAGTAATGGTTTAGTCGGGTATCATTAGGTATTTACAAGAAACTCTAACTAACACTTCCATTTAGAAAATCCACCCCCATTTTAATGTCCTAATTAGATGAGTCAGCATGTTAATAGGGTTAGAAACACCCTAGGGTTGCCCTAACCCATGTCTTAAATCCCCAACCCTTGGCTAGGTTTAGGGCAAGAGTTAGGTTAAATGTAAGCTCATCTAATTAATTAAGGGTTCCAACCCACTTAGGAAAAGAGAGAGGAGGGGGGCTCAGTCACATAAATAAGGTAGAGTATGTAGTAAGAGAGTTCTTGTGTTCTTACTAAGAGCTTGTTATTCTTCTAACGGTACAAATTCAAACTTGTGTTGTCAACAACCCTCTGTTGTGCCGCCTCAACTTCCAATCAATAGGGGTACGTCTCACTTTCGAGGTAGTCTATCCTTAACATTGGCGAATCCATGACTTGTTAGAATGTATGTTCCAATGGTTAAAGGTTGAGGCATGTTTCCAGCCTTCCTTCACATTAAGCTAGGTGGCACTTACAACTAAGTAAGGCACATCCGTGTCTTGTCCAATTATGAGCATGGGTTTTCATTACTAGGTTCCAAAGAGGTTCTAGAGTTGCATTTCAGAGTCACATTCATTGCACCTCTTGAATTTAATGGGCTATGGCATGATAGCCCACATCGTGGAAGGCAGCGTCACATGAAGATGTACATTGGGCTAGACGACACACAATATAATGCATGAGGCATGCCTTTGGGGTTGTGTCATAAGTTTGTCGCCAAGGGGTTGGATACTCTACCTAACGTACATGCTTGTGCTCAACTAAGGTGTTAAGCCTTGGGCATCAATTCAAGGGCCATAACTAGGTGTGCTTTGGCACACTTGGTTAAGGGGTGTCCTTGGGATCTAAGGTATGAACAATTTAAGCTCATTAAAAGGAGCCTTTCGTGAGGCACTCACAAGGTCATACAGTTAGAGTTATTCAAACCTAGCCTTAAGGAGTTTACTTAGTAGAACACTCATGTTCAGTTATACTCGTGATCTCACTAAGTACTAGCCCTAAGTCTAGTGTATGACTTGGCCACTCAAACCCTTAAGGGTTAGTCGGTTCAAGGTACCCCTTGTCACCCTAAAGGGGTTGTATTTTTCAGATGAGATTGATTCCTTAAGGGGTAAGTGATGATGTCTTAACTTTGTTATAAAGGTATATCTAAGTCACATCACCTTGATGAGTTAGGGCATGAGCTTGTCTAGGTCTATTAGGATAGGATCCTAAAGTTTACTCGAGTCTCTAGGATTTAAGGGATAGTCATTTAGAGAACTTAGGGTGAGATTCTGAGTCTTCTGCCTAATTAGGCTTATGAGTCAGACTCTTTAAGTCATCTTGGAAGATTTAGCATTGTTCACATAGGATTGACGCCAAAAAACCACTTGGCGGTCATGTTAACCTTTGGATTAAAACTCTGACAATTGATATTGGAGCTTATTCTTTGTGGTCAGTAAGACTGCTAAAGTTGTAGTGTTTTGGGGCTTAGTTAGTTCTAAATTCTTAAAGTATCTATCATTTTTAACTAACAAGTCTGAATTTGTGTGAAGAATTGATTCTCAGATTTATAGCTTTCTAAAGAACACCTACTTCATCAGGGGTGTGAGTTATGGACTCCAATGTTAAAAGTAGCACTTGGAAGGTAACTTTCAAGTTCTATGCCAATTACTTTACCATATACTTTTACAAGAAATGGCATGTTAGTTTGTTCTAGCTTACAAACTAAATCTTGTTTGGTGGGTCTTGTGATATCCTATTCTACACATTTTGAAAATTTTCTTTTTCTTTAAAGTGTTTGAATTTGGGATAATACATGATTTGAAAATAAAAGTGTCCTTTGAGGTTGGACTTATGTCAAAATTCAATATCAACTTCAACAATAGTGTTTAAATGGGAAAATACTTATGTTCAAAATGTGTGTCTTTAATTTTGGAAGAAGAGCATATTCAAACATAAGAATGAACACTATAGTCTAACACAAAGTGCAAATTGGGTTGTCACTATAATGAATGTTTTCGAGAGTGTAATTCAAAAAATAGGTTATGGTGTTGAACTTATGGTAAGATGAAAAGTTGAATATTGACATATAATGAATATGTTAAGCAGTTGATTTAAAGATCTAATATAATCAAGTATTATTTGATGTGCATAATATTTTGATAACGCTAGTTATAAGTAACATTAGGTAGAATAGTTTACTAAATTCAAGTTCCTTAATTTGAACAAAGTATAACATGAAAACCTTAGCTAATTGTAAATGCACTCTTTGTTCAAGTTAGCTAGCTTGGCTAACATTTAAAATTGTATCTCATATGAGATCATGAAAGAGACTCGAGATAATAACTCGAAGATTCCATATTCTTATCGATATAGTTTTGGGATAGATGACATGATCTACCAGAGATGAAAATATAAAAAACATACATTTATATTTTCAATTTATTGAGTAATGAAGGACTTGCATAATGAAGGCATTCGACGCATACTGGTGCATTTTCATAGTTAACTCTTTAAGCTTTAAAATCTGTAACATTGTTCGCAAATGAAAATAAGCTCTTGAATAAAAGGGTGATTCCTTGGTTAACAAGAGCATCAGTTAAAGGTTCTCCACTCAACTTATCGATTAAGTAAGAAAACTTGCTAAATTATGTTTGGTGGTGTCAATGAGTTGGAAAATAGTTAAATATACATTTTGGAGGTTTAAGTGCATGTACCTCCTTAAGACAAGTGGTATTCAGTGGGAATTAGAAGCTGGTATTGATTTTTAATATCGATTTCATTTTAGAATTGAATATGATTATTTAAAGACGGTTTTTTAACTCTAGATCATGGTTGTAAATATATGCACTCAGAGAACATACAAAGTGTATATCTTCATACCTCTAAAATATTAGAAAATGAGACTTTTCTTAACTCAAGATTTAATGATGTTAGTACGATATTGAATGGCGAGATTAACTCAAGAAATTGGTGTTCCTTCTTGACGATCATGGTTCATGTTTCTTAAAGTATTGTCCAATATCCGATTCAAGAATATAAGGATTCTTATCACTTCATCTATTGAGATATTTATATTTTAAACTTATATTTATATTTTAAAATCCTTAAGGTTAAGTTTGGATAAACATGATCTTACGAGTGCCTTATGAAAGAGCTCCTACTAATGAGCTTAGGTTATTTAACCCTTATATCCAAGGACAACACCCCCCTAGCCAAGTGTGCCAAAGCACACTTAGTTACGAGACTTAACCTCCCTTGAGCTAACCCCAAAGGGCATGTCTCATGCGTTCTATTGTGTGTCATGTAGCCCAATGTTACATCTTCATGTGACACTACCTTCCACAATGTGGGTTATCATGCCATAGCCCCTTAAATTCAAGTGCCACGAATGTGGCTCTTAAATGCTAACTCTAAAACCCCTTTGAAACCTAGTAATAAAACCGTCAACCAAGATCCCACGCTCATAATTGAATGGAACACAAATGTGTCTTGCTTAGTTAGCTTCCAGTCATGGATTCACCAACGTTAAGAGTAGGCTACCTTGAAGGTGGGATGTACCCCTATTGATTGGAAGTTGAGGTATCACAACATAGAGTTGTGCCTTGACAACACAAGTTTGAGCTTGTATTAATAGAAGAATAATGAGCTATTATTAAAAACCCAGGAACTCTCCTATTACCTTATTTATGTGACAGAGCCCCCCTCTCCTCCCTCTTTTCCTATATGTGTAAGTGGGCTGGCACAAAAGTTCAACCCCTTAGTTAATTAGATGAGCTTATATTTAACTGAACTCATGCCCTTAAACCCTACCCAAGGGGTTGGAGTTAGGGCAACCCTAGATTAGGTCAACCCTAGGGAGTTTCTAACCCTAGGGGAGTTTCTAACCCTATTAACATGCCGAACTCATATAACTTGGATGTCAAAATCGGGGGTGGGTTTTCTAAATGAAAGTGTTAGTTTCGCTTAGAGTTTCTTGGAAATATTTAATGACACCAGGTCAAACCATCACTATATACCCAAGTGTATTAAGCGGGCCTATTTCTTTTACACCTAGGGCTTATCACATAATCTAGTAGGTAGCAACAGTCAACCTTCAAAATAAAGGGTCGAGTCATAGTAAAAACTATGACAGTGACTACTTCATTTATGGACTCAAAAGTGCATAATTGGTGAATGCATTGGAGAGTCAGAAAAAAGAATTTAAGACTCTTAATGAGGCAATGGAGAAGGCATGTTTGGTTGTCATGTGGATAAAAAGAAGTGCATTAGTAGCTGGAAAGCGAAAGGTTTGGGAGGACTCTAATATTGAAAAGTCTTGAACCAAGTTCCATAAGAGGCACAATAACGATGTTAAGAGTTCCATGCATCATAAAGGTAACAAAAAGTATCAAAAGAATAAAGATCACAAGGGAGTTGTTGGATGCTTAAATGTGATAATCCGAATCATTATATTAAAGATTGTCTTATTTTCAAAGCTAGGAAAGCCAAGAATGAAAAACATGTGAAGGAGATGGAGCGAGAGAAGCAATTTTGAAGGATCAAAAAACTTGAAGTTATGGTAGCCATAAAGTTAAGCTGTGTGCTTGGGAACACTACTACAATTGTCTTTGAGGTTAATCCTAACAATTTGATTTGTTTTGAGGGCATAGTTAACGGAGTTCCAATGTTAGTTCTATTTGATCCTAGTAATAGCCATGAGTTTATTTCTTTGGCACTGGAACTTGCCAACTAAGAGGATTGATTGTACATGGTGGAAGGAGCTACTACCTCATAAAAAAAGCAAAGTGCATGTGTAAAAATTACACTGAAAGATTGTTTTTAAAGAAATAATTCTTTTTAGTAAAGCTAAGGCATTACCATGTCATTATTGGGATGACTTGAATGAAGAAGTATAATCCACATCCTTATTAGATTAAAAAAGGAGGTAAAGGTGATTTTAAATGGAAAGAGCCACGTCCTCAAGGGAGTTGTCATGTGCCTGATTCTAAGCTTGTATTGGTTACCTCGAACCTTCTGCTTACCAACCTTTATTCGATTAACATGACATCATCCATGTAATTTCGCTATTAATATAGTCATTGGTTGGTCTACGGTTGGGTATTCAGTTCTCTCACTGCAGTCCTTTGTAAGTTCTCCAATTAATATTGACAACATTTTCTCTCTCTCACTCTCCCTATATAATATATTCTGCTTACACGTGAACCAGTGCTTCCTTGAGTTGTTCCTACTTCCACGGTAGCTTGGTTGATGTCTATCTCTCTCACGGGAACCTTTATCTTTTCTACTAGCTTTTCAAGTGCCTAACTTGTGTACGAGTTATAGCCGCACAACCCAACGAGTGTACAATTAACATTGCGCTAGCCTTCGATGTTGAGACAACAACAAGCTGAGGCGGTTGTGGTGCATTAGAGGAACTCTCGTAACCGTTACTTGGCTCTCTAGTAACGGCTTCATCTTTATAAATGTACCTGGAATGATAAAGATGGTGAATCTAGTTTGTGTATATCTTGAGAGCTCAGCCTAGAAGCCCATAGGAGAGGGTCCATAGACATCTACCCAAGTAGAGATCGCACATAAAGACTTTGGACATCCAAATGGGTAGACAGATCATGATGAGTACCAATGAGGCGACACCGAAATGTTTAACCTTGGCCAGTCGTGTGGAGGAGGTGATTGCAGTTGGAGTACTAGTGGTACTTCACTAGACTCCACCTTTGGTGTGTTTATATCGCATTCACCATGCTTGTGCTCTCTTCTCTAGCACGCTTAGGACGTAATGAATTTTAGTGAGGTACTAGTAATGTCACGTGCTTGGCAAACAAGTTTAAATCTGTGGACATGCATTCTCATTTTTTCTCTCTTAAAAATTAGTCCTGGCACAACAAAATCACTCTATTACATGATTAGTTTCGATTGTTTTCTTAGTCACTCTTGGTTGATGTTGATTTGTCAAATAACTCATCACTCATTAAAATGTATTACATGATTAGTTTTGTACTGTCTTACATGAAGTTCAAGACCTCTTTGAGTTGGTCTTGAAGTTGTTAATCAATGTACAAAGATTAATCTAATTTATTTTTATAATATTGATACGTTTAGTTATATAAGGATGATAAAAAATGTTTGAAAGTGAATATTCAATAGTGAAAATTATTAAACCTGTGATACACATTGAGGTGATGAGAGAGAAAAAGAGTAAATTTGTGATTTCTTTAGGGTTTTTCTTTGTAAAATATTTATAACATGCTTACAAGCTTGATATTTGACTACAAGTATGCTTGTCTTTACTCTAACATTCGAATGAAATATAGTAATTTAAATTTAATTAATCTCAAACCTCACACGCATATATACTCATATAATCTATTTTGGAATGCATTACCTAATGGATCGAATTTATCTGTTGATCGTGTTGGCCACAGTCAGGATGGCATAACTGGAGTTAACGTTCAACTAGGAAATGTGTTCGTAAGGGATTTATTTGTGGAGGTAAATAAGTTAAATATTAACTGAGACACTTAATTTACATCATATTTAACTAGATTTTGTCTCTTCAGATGTACCAGTTCATTCACTAAAGTTTATCATTATCACTGTGTTAGAGTGCTGAGTATGAAGAAAACGCTAGCAGCAATTTAAAAGATTGTAGAGATGTCATTAACATCAACATGTCAAACTATGAAGTGCAACTAGCATTAGCATATTATAAGTTTTGTGGGAAGGAGAACGAAAGATGATATACTTATAATCTTCATACTATACACTTTAATCTCTCGTGTGACATTTCACAGTGGTACAAAACAGATATCTTTTATTAGTGCAAAAAAACATTAAATATTAAAGTACATATGAACTTAATTTGTATCACAAAATTTGTATATTTAACAATTTATTAAAATTACAAGGGGTAGAATAATTAAACACATAATTAAAGAACATTCTCTCTCTATATATACATTTTGACATTTCTCCTCTTAAATTACATTTTTAATAGCCTTCATATATATTTATAGTAAGTAACTAAATAATAAAAATATATCCCTTTTATATATATCTAGATATATACATATTAAGTGATGAAGTGGATGTGATACTTGTAATTATATATAATATAATTATTATACTTTTTAATATAGACAAAGAACTGTATATGATTCTATACAGATATAGATATATATTGCATAGTAATATAATCAGGTTGACTTGTTAATTCCTAAACAAGATCTCAAATAAAATATAGTTAAATTTAGACATATATATAGTTCTGTTTCATACATTACTTAATAAGCTTTATATACCTTATTGATATAAATGTATATATTTGCCTTTATATATGGGGTTTGAAGCTTGATTAGGAATAATGTAATTTAATAAATCTTGAGTAAATGTATTAATCAACTGATAACATTATTTGAGTTGTTAATAAAACTGTTTTAGCTGTTTATACATACTTAGATACTTGATGCTTGAATATCTTAATTGAATGGTTTAATTCTATTTCATATAAATATGCATGCATATATATAACAAACTATCACTTCAAGTTAGGTGCTCAATCCTGCAGTTTAGTAAGTAATTGATTCATGAGCTTTTAATTAGAATTTAACAGGCGTTCATGCTTAAATTATTATACCTGTCCAATATAGCTTATGCATTTCAGTATTTACAACAAATAGTCAACTAAGGAACTGCTCAAAACCATACTAGTCAGCTAGTGTTGTAGGTCACATGCAATTTTAAATCCTTTTTCTATTGTAATGCCACGTCTTAATAGTGATCTACAGACTGCCCCACAAGTTACAATACTATCTGTGCTATCCTGTTTTTGGCTTTTTATATATATATACGTCCTGCGGCGCCCCCTACAAAAGGCCCCTACAAAGATGTCAACTAAATTATTATTTTAATACAGTGAGAACTCAAATTAGATTTAAGTACGTAATATGTTAATTGTTATACAAACATCGTTATGGAGGGTTTATAAATAGAGAATTATAAGTCTCTTCGACCCACACGTCAGAGTTCTTTCATCCACCGTTAAACAGAAAATGGAGTTCAGTCTATCTCATCTCCTCCTACTTCTAGCTCTCCTTGCTTCAGTGCATGGAGAAATCCAAGAGTTCGTTGAAGATCAGAATATTACCGCTACCGATGCAGGTGATATATTATCTGGGCACTAATTTAATATATATATATATTATATATATATATATATATATATATATATTATATATATATATATATATATATATTATATATATATATATATATATATATATAATATATATATATATAAAAGATCAATGACTAAATTTAAATTTTAAGCAGGTGATAGGAAGCTGAGAGGAGAGAGTCTCTTTGCTAATGTGGCAATTTACTATCTTACTGGGCCTGGGTATCTGGAAGTGAGGAATTCGTGGCTGGGATGGGGAAATGGGTACCTGGCATCAGCGATCTTAGCACAGAAATTTCATCTTCGGATGGAATGCAACTCACTGCATGGGGCGAAACCCACGTTACTGCAACCGGTAGGAAGTCATCGCCATCAGGTTGCCAAGGCACGTTTGATCTTTATTTCATGTCTACTTTACTACCACGTTCATGGGGACTCCTGACTACAAGGTAGAGGTCTTTGATAGCAACTTCAGCGTGAAAAGGACGGTGATTGGTATGTCCAGCATTCAAATAACTTTGTACATAGAGTACATTGGAGGAACACATGTTGCATGAAATATATGCTACGAAGGATATCTTATGTGTGAGGTTACCATTCCCTGAATAAAAAATAATGCATCTTGATATTTCTATAGACTTCTCACAGGAAAAAAATGCAATGAAGCTGTATTTTGGTTGACATTGGGCATAGATAAAAATCAAGACATGTGCTATGATGTCTTGTAAACAAATTAAGAACATCTATGATTAAATGTTGCCAATACATGATTATAGTTGTTCTTTTAAAACTATAAGACACGGACACCTATAGCTTTAAAAGAATTGTGCTTGTAAATCATTTGTCCTACTATTGTATTTTCATCAAGCCTCTGATACCTGATCATTGCATATATGTATAATATTGATTGAAGTGGATGTGGGTATATTATAATATAAATTAAATAAAGCGTTGTATATTTTCTGATATAGAAAAGTTTGATATAAGGTACTCACGTAATCCAATGTGAAATAATCACTGTCACTCAAATTGAATGATTCAGATATTCAATGAATGGTGAAATTATAAATTTTCTTTTGATAAATTCTTTATTTTCTGTATGACAAGTATTCAATTCTGATGTTTAATAATTAATTCAAGTCAATTTATGTATTGATTTATAGACTATCATATTACATATATAATTTCACTAAAATATTTTTAAAATTTTATTCTATCTTTACATTTTTTAATTTATTTTACTTTTAAAAGTAGGGATAGATATAGGGTTAGGTCAAGAAATAAACTTTCATGGCTGTTGTGCCGCTCCGTCGTCCACCTGTGGACTTCGGTTTGAGCGATCGGGTTTTGGCTTTGATTCCCTACCCGGAGCTTCCAGGTCGAGACTCACAAGGGCAATCAGCATCACACACTAAAGCTGCACACTCGCGGACGTTCTCGGAAGTGAAGGAATGGCCGCAGTTCAACGAAAAATCTCTTGGTCTAGCCTGGAGCCTCGACGAGCAGCAGGTTCGACATGGAAACCCTTGGAGTAGTTTGGAGCAGGATGGCTTGCCTGCAGCATCATGTGAGATTGGAGTCCATGTTGCTCTTGAGGGGATGCTGTTCCCAGCAGTAAACAAGCTCGCGGAGCGCTTGGGTTTACGTTTCCGATACCGCTCCGGAGGTTCAGGACGTTCTTTGTCCCAGGCAGATTTAGTGATACTGGACTCGCAAATGGCGCAGGACATGGGAAACCTGTCGGCCCGAGTTTTTGGCAATGGCGAAACTAAGGGTCCTTGGCAGTGGGAGCTGAAGATGGACACCCTCTTACAGGAATTTGCAAGCGTGAAGCATGTAGAGGTGATTCAGCAGCTCTTCGGGGATATGGTCATGGATGAGACGCGCTATGGCTTCCTCACAAATTTCAACCAAACGGTCTTCTTCAGGCGTTCCTTAACTTCGCCCAAAGCGCTTGAGGTATCACCAGTCGTGCGGGTAGAGGAGGCTCCGGTCATCAAGTTTCTTTTCGTCCTCCGAGAAGCTGAGCTAGACCGAGCGGCAAAAGCTTCTTTAGACCGCACACGCATATTGATGACTCCAGAGAATGGATACCAGATCACCGTCCCTGTTCCAGAACAGGAGCGGCCAGAGTTGGAAGACGAAGCAGTGCCTCTTATTCCCACGTCGGATGTTGTCATTTCTGGTAAGGCAGTCGGACTAGGCAGGTTTGGGACAGTTCTTGAAGGGCGGGTTAAGCAGCAAAAGGTGGCTTTGAAGTGTTACGACCTGCGGCATGAAGAGGCAGCGGAACACTTTGCAAACGAGGTGAAGACGTACAAGGCCTTATCTGCGCTACAAGGAGATGTCATTCCCCGGCTGGTGGCATTGGGCAGGATGCCACACTGTAACGTGCTGTACCTCGCCCTTACTTTCGAAGGCTCAAGGCATGCTTTCCATGAATGCATTGAGGAAGAGGAGACTGGAGAGATTGTGCGACAGGTTTGGGCTGCACTCCGGCGAATCCATGAGCAGGGGTCATGCACGGGGACCTGAAACCTTCACACATTCTGTGGCGAGACGGTCCTAAGATCATAGACTTCAATGCAGCCAAGCTGTGCGCTACCAGAGAAGACTTGGAAATGGATATCCAGGAGATGAAGGAGATCATTGAGCAGGTATGCCTTGTGTGTGTATGTGTGTGTGTTTCTCACTTTTCTCTAATGTTTTGTTTGTTTTTTTTTTCCAGTTTTATGTGGACGCTTCTTATACTGCTCGTGTGCACAGGGTTCTCAGCTCCTGAATCCATGTTATTAAGCTTAACTAATCCTGGGTTTAATATTAAAGTAAAAAGAAAATAAGTTTGAAAATAATAAAAAGTAGTTTGCTTTATCATTTTATTTTTTTAATATTATTTTCCTTTACTATAAACAACCATGCTTGCTCGATACACGGGCTAATATGTATAATTAAGCAATATATTTTCTTAAATCTAATAATAAAATTATATAGCTTCTTAAATGTTCTATTACATTAAATATTATTATTAAAAGAATATTCGGATGATATGCCCATTCCATTTCGTTAGTTTAAAACTATTAATGGTTATTGTCAGATGCGTGAAACCTTACAGTTGATTTTTAAAAAAATTAAAATGATTGTCAAATTTATCTTATAATTTTATATCATTATTTTAAATTGATTTTGTTATTTTAATTTTAATAAATATATAATTTTAAAATTCATAGTTTTTTTATAGTTAAATCTTATAAGTTTATATTAATTATTTAAAATGAATTTTTCTTATTATAATTTTACTTTCAAAATCATAAAATCGGTGTACCTCGACGGCTTACATGAGAATTGACGGGTCGGAGTGATGTTGTATTTGTTGACGGTCGAGCTCATTGACCCATTGACCCGTTGGGTCAACATGCGGTTAAATAGTGTCTAATTAAATAATTTTATATAAAAGTAAATATTTATATTTCACTTATTATAGTATTTTATGATTATTAGTCTCTTTTACATAAAACTGGTTTCTTAAAACAACAAAATTTATAAATTTTCTAAATATATTTATAAAATGGATTTCAAAAGGAAGTGTTGTGCAAACTATATCAAATTTCAATGTGTGTGTGTGTGTGTGTGTGTGTGTGTGTGTGCGCGTACGTGTGCATATATAATGTAGTGTGTGTGTGAGAGAGAGAGCTTTTAATAATACACAGTGTGGTGTGTACAACTGATCGCATATTTAAACGAACATTTATTCTAATATAGAGATTTTAGGCCTGTAAGAGATTAATTGCTAATTTCTATTAAATAGATGCTTTCAAAAACTTATAAATTAAATTAATTTTTTAAAAAAGGAAGAGAAGGTGAAATTAGTTTAAATTTTCTATATAAGGACTAATCTTTTATATTGTGTGTGTTTTTCAATTTAAATAAATGTTTCTTATATATGTGTGAGTTATATACATACCTACGTTAAACACAGTGATAAATCATTAAATTTATGAAAGTTTATATATTTAAGTTCCTACATTTCTAATTATGTCAGTTTTGATAACAAGCTCAGTATCTTTTATTAAATTATAATTGTATCATTTAGAATTAAAAATCAAGACATTTATATCGTACAGTATTAAAAATAAAATGTCAATTTCTTGATTTTTTTATTTTTGATAATTTAGCAATGATAATTCATTGAATATGCTATACTTACAGATATGAAATTCTTGGGAAAGGCAGTTTCGGACAGGTGTTAAAATGCACCGATCACAAGTACAAAGTTGTTGAGAGAGCTGTGAAGATAATACGTAATAAGAAACAGTTGCATATATTGAAATCAACCTCCTCGAGTTTCTGCGAGACAAGGTAAAATGAAAAGCATTGATATCAATGTTTAAAACAATTTAATGTGTTATGATGTTTTAAATATCAATTAATACTTCTCCTTAATGTATATTTATAGTAAAATGCTCGCTTTGCTGGTTGTTAAGGTTTTTGCAGGCCGCAGAATTACAACATTGTGACTATATACGAGAGCTTCGACTTTCGGGGACACCTCTGCCTCTCATTTGACATTAGTTTGTTTGACATGCTTAAGAAGAACAACTTTGAGTTGAGCCTTGTTAAGTGCCTTGCAAAAC
The DNA here is from genome assembly GCA_003024785.1 of Selaginella tamariscina. NCBI lineage: Eukaryota > Viridiplantae > Streptophyta > Lycopodiopsida > Selaginellales > Selaginellaceae > Selaginella > Selaginella tamariscina. The sequence continues at coordinate 53,523 of PUQB01000332.1, read as the reverse complement.
AGTATAGTTTGATTAACTTTTATGTTTATGTTGGAAATAAGTTAATGTAATATTATTCTGGTGGCACTCAATTTTTTACACAGAGTGCGTATTATACACGGGGATTTGAAGCCAGAGAATATTCTTCTCCACCTCTGCCTCTCATTTGCAGTGCATGACATTAGTTTGTTTGACATGCTTAAGAAGAACAACTTTGAGTTGAGCCTTGTTAAGTGCCTTGCAAAACAGTATAGTTTGATTAATTCATCATTATGCCATTTTATATTATATAGTATGATATGTTTATGTTGGAAATAATATTCAATTTTTGACACAGAGTGCGTATTATACACGGGGATTTGAAGCCAGAGAATATTCTTCTCCACCTCTCCAAAAATCAAGCTTATTGACTTTGGCTCGAGCTGCTTTGAAAATGAGAGACGTAAGTTAATCAAGTTTAATTTCGAGTTACTAAATAAATTACTGATTGTTTCTTTTTATATACCAGAAGTCATACTATAACCACTAATTTAAACCTCACTTCTTTAAGCTTACTAAACTTAATTTAATTTAGTTATTGAACTAAATCACTTGATTTGCAGGTTTGCCTGATTGATGTGCTTGCATTCCTTTTTCTTTGAGAGAAAAGGCATATATGTGTGTGTGTGTGTGTGTGTGTTTTAAACAGTGTCTTTCTAGGTTATCCTTTGTTTCCTGGCGAAGACGAGGTAGAACAGCTTGCTTGTATGATGGAGGTACTTGGAACACCTCCATTATCTCTCGTCAGTCAAGCCAAACGCAAGAAAATGGTTTTTGGTAAGTTATTTAAAGATCAACTTCATAATAAGATGTATACGTATTTAATATATTAACAAGAATTAGAGAATAAATCAAACTCATCCGGTGTTAGACAAAAACTTGGTAGACTTTTTTAGCTAAATGTTTGCCGTGGGACAAGGAACAAAGGTCAACTCCACAGCAGTTACTACAACATGAATCAGGTTCTTAATTATTTATTTATCAACTAATTAATTATTTAGATTAGAATTCAATTTAAACTTAATAACTTGTTAAGATATGTAAGTATGGTGAGACAGGAAAAGGTAATTTAATTTTATTATTTTCCAACCCATTGATTAATGTTTATTTATTTTGCAGACTAACAAAGATGAAGAATAAATTTCAAAAACAACCGATTGAAGAAATAAAAAAAACATTTAAGAAAGAAATAGTCCTTTTTTGTTAATTTATTTACTGTAACTTTTGGTTTATTATACTGAAAAATAATGTGATATCATGGAACTTCAATGGAGGTTTGGTTGCTTCAATATCAATCCGCAATATTGGAAGTTGGGAGATAGAATCAAACGTGGCTCCACTTTGCTTTAAGAGTGAAGCCAGCTCCAGAGCGTTGTGCTAGTATAAAGACACATGAACTTCACACCTGTGAACAAGGCTTAGAAACCTTGCAAGCACACCGTTGACATAAAAAAAAAAATAAGCTGACCAGTACGCGAGAGAACATGCACGTCCACGATCCATTCCCCTTTGTTCCTCACCAGAAAGACGTTGCCCTCCGAAAACTCTCCTACATTCTTTCCTAGCGAGTAAGGCAGGAGTATCCCAAGTTGTGAAAGTGAGCAGTAAGATATTTGTGGGGGCTGAACCATTGAGGTTGCTATGAACAAAATTTGCTGCTCTTCTCTCCCTTAGAGATCCTGTATATTGTCTCTCCTCAGTGAGGGTTAGAAGAAGCTTTAAGCACCTGTCCGAGACGTGAAGTGAGAGCCTCGACCTTGAACCTTCCTGAAAGTTGCCATGAAGTGGAGCAGCTGTACCGTCTGGGAACTCCCACTGCTGGGCAGGCTGCAAAGAAAGCCCCACCGAACCAAAACATCCGTCGCAGCAGCCATGCATACCTTACGTTGAGCAACTGTGAATCCGAGTGAGTACCACAGGTGTACAACGCATTCTACAGCCACTTCTGCGTGTAACCTCAGAAGCAACTCATTAAGTGTGACCCCGAGAGAAGTCCGATGGTATGCTGTCCATAGAAACGAAGAAGTCCCTCAAGTCTCCTGACACACCAAAGCACAAACGAAAAATATCCTCCCGGGGGAAGCTACTCGGGTCGACGATGCTGATAGCAGGCATGTTGCCCCAGAGATATCGAGCTGCACCGCGCGTATACTCCTGATTCGAGGATCCCTGCATCGCACGCACTCTTCCTTGTGAAGATGCCGTCCTTGTTTTTTGCAACTGACCGAGCACCATTGTTCAGATGATCTGGCACTCTGAGCACGACTGAGGTCTTGAGCGATCGCCTTACCGCAGAGAACGCAAGGAGAAGCATCTACAGATAAACAGATCTTAGTTCGGCAGCAATCGACGCTGCGCTCTCTGCATTTCCCACGCACCTGAATCGATCGATTCCGGAATCCGCATCCGCAGCCGCTCAACAACCCTACGAATTCAAAATTGACGGACACGATGAAAGGAAGACAGAAGAACATTCCACCGGCCACGTGTCATATGCACTCTGCTCTAGCCCTAAACCTAGGCATCCTTGTGCGGATGGAGGAAGCGAGCGAGTCGCTGCTTGATCACTTAGAGTCGAATTCAGAGATATCAGATTCTGTAGAATTTGCAAGTCGCCATGGTATAGATCATGGACATCTCGCAGACGCCATCGAGAGTCTCATTATGCTTCGCCTAATTGAAGCCAAGGTACTTGTATAATATTTATATGTGCATATATAAATATATGATTGGTCACAGGATATTATCAAGGAATCTTGGGAACTCTCAAAATATGCCCACTCGTGCATTGCCAATGGCTCACCAGAAGTCCAGGTGTTTGAGGCCGTGCCTCCTGGAGAAGGCACCCCCTGGAAGACTTGCAAGTAATCATCTCTCTCACACACACACACACACAGTACTAAGCTTTGCTTGCTGGTTGCTTCAGATAGATGGAGCTTTTCAAGAGCCATTGACAACGAATGGATAATGCTGACTGACAACGAGCGAGTTCTCAGAAGCGTAAGTTCTATGTATATGTATATTATATATGGACTATCTAAAGCAGGTGCCAGACGTTGTTAAGCAACAACTTCTCGACATTGAGGGCGGGAAGGTAATTATATACGTCTACGTATGTATGTATGATTGTTTCCAACTATGCACCGTACTTATTGTTGAAAGTACTTTTGGGTCTTGAGTCATGACATATCTCAGCTTCCAAAAACATATATATATATGTATATATTTATATTTGAATGACGGTTTCCATTTCTTTTGTAGGTCCTTGATGCTGCGGACGTACAGGCTCTGCAGGATCGCCGACTCATAGCCTGGAGGAAGTAAGTTAGCATTTCTCTGTTACACACGCATGCACACACATTATACACACACACATTGTTTTCAGGCATCACGGAGGCTACTCTTTAGTCAAAGGACCAGACTACAACTCGGCGGCTGCAATGGATGCCATTGATTTTCTGGGCAAGTATAAACTTGGCAGTGCTCCGCGTAAGGTACTTTAAGATATTTTAGGTTAAAGAGGGAAACCAACTATTTTCCTCGACTTGTGCAGCCTTACGAAACGGCAAGGCAAATCTGTATGGAGCTGGGCTTTCCAGACATGTCAAGACCCAAAAGCGCTCTCAACATCAAGTACGTCATATATATATATATATATATATATATTCACACACACACACACGTACATAGACACATATGACCCGCTGCTGCTGTTTTGAATAGGCCGGTATGCGATGCTTACGTGTATAACTCAGAAGGTACATTTTGCCTTGTGTTTGTTTAATAGTCTCCTGACATTGTTTATTATCTTTAGTAATTTACACGGTGGGGGATATCGTTCAATCGGTTTCATGTGCTTCCCTTTAATTAATCATTTTAATAGTAAGTGATTGAACTTTAAATGTTAATGCTGAAAACGTTAGTCAAATTTGGTGTTAAATATAATTATCATTTAAAATTAAAATTATAAGTAATTTGTATTTATTATATGTAAGTCCATAATGCAACTTATAATATAATATATTTAATATGAATTTAATATTTAGCATTATTATTTTAAAAATTAAAAATTATGATTAAACTTTTTTAAGGATATGTATGTAAATTTAAAATTTCTAAGGGTAATAAATATATTTTTACTTCACTGTCAATATCTTTGTTTGCATGGTTCGCACATAATGAAGTTGAGATCGTTGCATTGTGTCATAAACTCTGGCTTTCACCAAAATTAAATCAAAAATAAAAATTCAAAACATTTAACGAAAAGCTTAAATGAAATTGAGATCAAGATTGCACTGTGTCGTTCTCAAAAATAAAATAAGTAAACTCTGGCCTTCACAAAAATAAAATAAAATAAAAAATAAAAATTCAAAACATTTAAGGAAAAGCTGTAAGCAAATATGTGAGTCTTTGCCTTTTTTATAGATTTAAATTTAAAAAGCAATACTAATTTTGTTAAGAAGATAAACTTTAATTGTGACTTAACATGGCGGCATCCAGTACCCCTATGGAATGGTGAGCTTTTTTTCTATTTGAGATATTTATCGGTCATAACTTCAAGTTAGAAAATTATATTGTTGTAGCCTTTTAAACGCGAAGAACATTTGTAAGATACTGTAATATATAATATATAGTATATACGCATGTGTATATACACACATGCGTAGTGACACATGGGTGGTGATTTGGCTCTCATGTGTCAGTGCCACGTGTTGCATGTGTGCCACATGGCAGAGGGTCTCCTGTATATAAGCAAGGTTTTTTGTAGCTTAAGACATCTGACATTTTTTAATATATTTGCTCTTTCATTGGTAGAGAAGTTGGGTATTCCTTTCTTCTGCCTTTACTTTTTCTTGTTTCCATGACAATGAACATGGAGACGGCTTTTAGCATTATTGCTACTGCTATCGATGCACAAACTAAGTTGTTGGAGTGCTTTGTTGAGGGTCCGTCCTCCTCTTCCCTGCCTGAGCCTCATGCCGGGGGATCTGCTTCTAGTACTCCTTCACAGGCCACAAATCCGAGGGTTCGACCCTGATCTTTTTGTGGTGATCCGGGAGATGATGTATACCACTAGTTTGATCATTTTCAAGTCATTGTTCGTTACCATGGTTGGGATGAGGCCCGTGCTCTCAGAGAATTCCCTACATGTTTGGAAGGCCCTGCGCTCAAGTGGTATAATGGATTGGCTGCAGAGATTCAAGCCAATAGTAATCGGTTGACGGAATGCCTCAAACGTACGTTTGGCAAAGTTGAGGATTCAGATGATGCTTTCCAACAACTGCATGCGATAACACATCCTGGTGAGTTTGTTATGCAGTTCAGTATTAGGTTCGGGGATTTAGTTCGGCGTGCATATCCTAACATGCCTGAGCCTATTCAACTATGCGACCCGAACTTGTTCGATTCGTTCGGGCTCTTCGTCCTACCACATTGGAGGAAGCTTTTGCACTAGCTCAACGTTTTTAGTTGGTGCCTGGTGAGGGCCATGGTCCCCTTGGGTTACCTGCTCCTCTTGTTCAGCGTGTTGATCCAATGGAGGTTGATGCTACTGCATATGTGCTCGCACGGCAAGCTTTTCGTGGTCGACCTCGGGGCCCACCTCGTGGACCACCTCCACGAAATCGTCCTGCACCTGCTCCAATACCTGCCCGTGGTGGTCAAAATCCACAGATTCGTGACAGGAGGAATCGGAACAATGTAGGTCGACCCAATCAAGTTCATTGTTGGGCCTGTTGGGCGCCTGGACATACTTGGCGAGCATGCGATATGTATCTTGATTGGCGTCCACCACATCCAGGCTAGCGACCATATGTTCCGGATGGTGTGCCTGTGGCGGCCATTATGTTTGATGATGAGCTTCCAGATGACGAAGCCTCTCTTACAGATGGATCTGTTGCGGAAAACCAATAATCATACGGGCGACGGAGGGATCCCGTGCGATGGAGACTTCACCTCCATGCTTTTTCCGTTATGCATATCAAGGTTTGCAAGTTCCACCAGATCATCCAGTTTTCACATTTTCTGCACGAGTGAATGATCTTTCAGTCACAGTGCTTGTGGATATAGGATCCAGTATGTCTTCCATAACTTCTTCTCTAGCGCATCAGTGCTCGTTACCCTTAAGACGTGCAGGTTTTGGGTGACAATCGTAAGTTTCCCTCTGGGTCTCTTAGGGTTGTCCCTTCCCAAGTCTTTGACATTATTCTGGGATGTGATTAGTTGAAGCAGTTGAAAGGTATGTGTGATTTTTCACTCTCTCTCTTGTATTACGCTTGGAGTTGTGTCTCTGTAGTCTGTTCCTTTACGTCCAGAGAAGCTTGTTGCTGTTTGTATCACACATACAGCTCCTTTGATTCCATCTTGGGGTGGTGTTCATCTCAACAGGTTCAAATGTCGGATCCATCATGAGTATCGAGCACAATGCATCGAACAACTTAAGACAGCATATGCAAGTTTGTTCAAATTTGATCTGTCCCAAGGTGCACGTGTGAAGACTCGACACTGTATACCCACCGGCAATGCAAAGCCTTTCAAAGTCCCGGTTCGACGCAGGTCACCAAAAGTTATCAGCCATGCGAACAGCTGTTACAGATATGATTGGTAAACGGGTGTCGTCCATCACGGAGTCCATGGGCATGTGAACCTCATTTGGTTCCCAAGCCTGATGGATCTCTCGATTTTGTGTGGATTACCGACCTCTTAACGATGTTACCATCAAAGATGTCTATCCACTTCCGAACTCTGCCGATCTATTAGATCGTTTGGGTCAGAGTCGATGGTTTACTAAGTTGGATTTGGCATCAGGATATTGGCAGGTTCCTATGCTGAGGAGGATATTCCAAAAACGGCCTTCCGGACACCATTTGGTCTTTACGAGTTTTTGGTCATGCCTTTTGGATTGACTTCAGCTCCTGCCACCTTTCAACGCATGATGGATGAGCTTCTTTCCGATATGCCTGATATCACTGCCGATTTTATCGACGATGTGCTCATTCATGGGTCTGGTTCTTGGGAGGATCACATTCGTGATGTACGGCGCGTTCTTGATCGATTTCGAGAAGTTGGCCTGAAGTTGAAACTTGAAAAGTGTGTGTTTGGTTCGACCGACACCACTTACTTGGGTTACCGTATATCTCGAGAGGGTTTACAGGTGGATCCAATGAAGTTGCGAGCTGTTCGAGAGTTCCCTCGTCCCCGTACAGTACAGGAAGTCCAGCGTTTCTTGGGCGGTGCAGTACTTGGGTCGATTCATCGATCATCTCACTGATCGAACTGCCCCTCTTCGGGAGTTAGTTCGTCCACAGGTATCTTTCAGGTGGACTCGCAGGTGTCAGCAGGCATTTGACCAGTTAAAAGAGTTCCTGACAACTCCACCATTGCTTCAATACCCAGATTTTACTCGTCCGTTCATTTTACGAGTAGATGCCTCAGATGTTGGTATTGGTGGTGTATTGATGCAAACTGATGCTGTGGATTCTTCAATTCGACACCCGGTGGCTTACATTAGTCGAGTACTCACGCCGGCTGAGCGGAATTATTCCACTACTGAAAAAGAATGCCTTGCTGCTGTTTGGGGTTTTGAACGACTTCATGCCTACTTACATGGGAGTGAAACACTTTTGGAGTGTGATCATGCTGCTGTCACTTCCTTATTAAAACGGAAGAATTTAGTGGGTCGCGTAGCCAGATGGGCATTACGTCTCCAGGTATATAACTTTAAGGTGGTGCACAGGCCTGGGCGAACAATGGTGGATGCGGATGCACTTTCTCGAGCACCCCTCTCCGATTCCACTTTGCCTGCTCATGCAGTAGCTGCAGCATTCGGTTTGATACAAGCCCCTCAGGTATTCGATGCCGACTTACCATCCTTGGAACAGTGGCAGGATGCTCAAAAACATGAACCATGGACGAGGCAATTACGCGATGCGTTTGCAATCCGTCTTCCGAACCTCGGTTTCGACAATATCATGCTCAGTTTCGACTTCAGGATGGTTTATTGTATTTTATTGGGACAAATCCAGAGGACAGATGGCGTTTGGCTGTACCCTCTACATATGTTCCACACCTTCTTCGAGCATATCATGATTCACCTATTGTTGGAGGTCATCTTGGTCACCAACGAGTGTTGGAGAAGCTGCGCCGATCATTTTATTGGCCAGCATGCGTGGTGATGTGATCAGGTATATTCAAAGTGTCCCACTTGTCAAACTCGGAATTCCTCTACGACTCGGGCCATGGGGTGTTGGAATCCATCAATGTCTCTCGCCCTTTTGAGTTAATTGCAGTGGATTTAATGGGACCTTTTCCACGTTCTTCTCAAGGTAACCAGTACATCATTGTTGTATCCGATTATTTAACTCGATGGGTGGAGGTTGGTGCTCTTCCGGATGCAACTGCCATGTCAACAGCTTTGTTTCTGTTCGATAATGTGGTTTTGCAGCATTCTTGTCCAGAGCGGATGTTATCAGACAATGGCCCCGCTTTCATTGCAGAGGTATTCCGAGTGTTGTGTGAGAGGTTAGGGGTAAAACATTCATTTGCCTCTCCGTATCATCCACAAACTGATGGTTTGGTGGAGCGATTGAATCGGACCTTCAAGGGTATGATCTCGAAGTATGTGAACTTCAATCACACGGACTGGGATTGGTATTTGCGATGTTTGAGATTTGCTTATGTAACAGGCATTCAGAGTTCGATTGGTATCTCTCCATTCAAGGCATTGTATGGATATGATCCTAAGTTGCCTAGTGAATTGGGGTTATCATCGAATCTGCCACGTGCCGAGGGATGCAAAGATGTGGGCTCGACATTTGGATGTTGTTTTGCCTCTTCTGCGTGCAGAGTCTGCTGAACATCTTGGTCGAGCTCAAATGCGGCAGCAATCTTCTTACAATGCACGACATCAAATTCCACCAGGACTTTGCTGACGGTGACTTGGTCCTGGTACGTTTTCCCAAGTTGACTGCACCTGGGCTTGCAACTGGTTTGTTACATAAGTGGCTTGATCCCTACCGAGTATTCCGAAAGGTTGGTCCTCAGGTATAATCAAGTACAGTTGGTGGGATCTCATGAGGTTGAGATAGTTCACGTGGTTCGAATGAAATGGTTTATAATTCGAGACTCATTGAGTACATTTGGTCATACCTTAGATGGCCCAGCTCACACGGATCCAGGACATCAGATCCATCACCATCTACACAGCCGCAGAGGGGAGGATAGTGTAAGATACTGTATATATATAACATATAGTTATACGCATGTGTATATACACACATGCGTAGTGACACATGGGTGGTGATCTGCTCCCATGTGTCAGCGCCACGTGTCGCATGTGTTTGCCACGTGGCAGAGGGTCTCCTGTATATAAGCAGGGTTTTTGTAGCTTAAGACATCTGACATTTCTTAATATATTTGCTCTTTTACATTGATTGTCATCACTCCAATTGCTTCTTAAATTTAAGTAATTTTAAATTAGTTTACCATAAATAATGTTTAACTTTTAAGTCTCTTGAACAAGGAAAACAAAACTTGCAATGTATGTTCATTTATTCGCATTAAACTAAACTTTCTTACATCGTAAGAAGAAGACAAATATGAAGTTTCTTCTTTTTCTTACATCTATGATCAAGCTCAATTATTATTGAAATATCCATAAGTGGATATGATCTTTAATGAAGATTTGACCCAAGTCTCAGTTTATAATAAATTCTTTTTATTTATTTTAATAGTTCTTACAAGTTTTACAAGAGAAATTAGTGTCCTTTATTAACCTTATTTGCTCCCAAGTTTCAACATATATATCAAGGAATGAGTAGTTGATGATATCATTAGCTTTGATATGTTTTTTTTTCCTCATCACACTAAGAATCATCATCTTAATTTATTAAATCAACTTCGAAACTATTAATTACTTAACTTTATACTTTGATAATTTTATAGTGATTTTAGTATGTATGGACTTTTTAACATTATTTGGGCATTTACCTTCATCTGCTTGATATATAAGATTACCTTCAAATGGGTAGTAATTATGGATTAACTTTTTTGGTTTATCATGTTCATAAATAGTAATTTTAAATAAAATATATATATACTAATAATTTATATAATGAATAAATTAAAAAGGTATTCATAAAATTAAAGAATATAAAGTTAAATTTATATATTTGATTTAATTTAAATCATATAAATTAGTTTGAAGTTTGTTTATCTAAACTACCATGGTTTATTTAATGATTTAAACTATGGTCTAAGTAAAATTGTTAATCAATGGTAATAATACTTTATTTTTTTGTTTTAGTATGATTAACATTTATTCAAAATAAATATCGTTATTATTATCAGTTTGTAAAAGTATAATAAAAATTTTTCAAAACAAGACTAAAGTAAAATGGTACTCTTTGTATACACACAAACATTCACATACATGTGTGTCGATATGCAATATATTGTCATATATTGTAAGTATGACAATTGTAATTTCTTTATTAAGATTGTTTAATATTAAGACTTAAATAACTTTATATATAAAATTATATTTGTATATGTTTAAACAATATATATATAGGATTATGAAACTTTATTCAAAATGCTTATTTAACAAGTATTGCATTGTTGTTTTTGAGTGAAGGATCACTAAACTATTATATTTGATCACTACACTTGGAGTGTCATTTAGTTAATATTTGTAAGGCTTATAAATGTTAAGTTATAATGTATTAACATGACAAACTTTCTCCCTCTCTCTAATATGAGTCTCGATATATATATATATGTATGTATGATGTATGTATGTATCTATTATCAAGCATGTAATACTCGTGCACAATTGCTTGATAATGTATGCATGTGTGTTGTAAGTAATATAGTTGTTTTACCTCTCTCTTACAATCTCAATAATGTAATATTTTAATTACATTAATAATTATAATTAAGTGTCAATAACCTAATGTGAATTGCATTTGTATATATATCATTTCACACACATACATGCATATGGGTTTATAATATAATAAATAAGAATACTAAATTAAACTTTGTTAACTTAAGGATATATAGAGTTTATTGAGGTGGTGCTACTTGGTGAGAATGGTGTGTCTAATTGCTAATGAGATTGCAATAGTTGTAGATTGGAATGATTCAATTGAAATAAAACTTTTGTCTAGTTTAAGATTGTTGTTTCGTTGACATTCATATATGATTTAACATTTTAACTTTTAAGTAAATACTCTACAATGAACACATAAATAAAATTATGTTATATGACATTAATGAACCTTTGCAAGGGTCTTGCACTAAAGGATTATAAAATTATTAATGCCTTGTGGTATGTATTGATTATCGATGCCTTATGGTATGTTGTTGATTGTCGATGCTTTGTGGTACATTATTGATTATTAATACTTTGTGATATGTTATTAATTATAATATGTTATTTGTTAATTTTCACAACTTTTGTGATGTATTGTGTTATTAATTTTTATTACTTTTACGATATATGTTGTTCTTGAATTATTTTTATTATGTTGATTTTAAGTTGATCTTATAAACCCATAATAAATTATCCTAATTACATTATCTTAATTACAGAATTAGCCCCCTATATACCTTAAGATAACCTACATATTTACCTTAATTACCTTACATTATTTATTAATTTAAATTTTATATATAATTTAATTTAGATTTAAATTTTATATCACAAGGTTCCTTCCACAGGTGTAATCAAATATAATATTTCAATCATGAGTCAAGAAATAGATGTAATACATTATATATAAACACACATAATTTTTAAAAAAAATTGTTTAATATTTATTTCATTTGACTAATAAGTCTTATCTTATTCAATATAAAATGTTTAATAAGATAAATACCTTGTATAATAACTAATGATTAACAACCAATAAGAAGAATTTGAGAAAACTCTATTTTAATGAAATTATGAGTTACATAGATGAATGTAATTTAATATAACCTATAATTTAATCTTATTAGACAGTTTTGTCAAAATTTAAAATAATAGTAATGATATAGATATTGTATATATACTGTCCTGGTGTGTTTGTGTGTGCGTGTGGAGAGAGAGAGCTATGTAAAGGCCCACACACGTATAACGTATATACTAGTGCTTTATTGTTAATTGTTTTTGTATCAAAGTCTTTTGGTGATATAAATAATTAATAAATAATAAGATAGTAATTATTATATATTAACTAAGCTAAGGAGGCACATGAGAGAGATGGTGTGCCTATAAATAAATACTTTAACCTACTAATGTCATTATTGTTTTTGTATTTCCAAAATGTTCAATATATCGTTTTTCAGTAATAGTAATAGTAATAATAATTAATATATATATATATATATTAACTAAGCCCCAAAATTTTACCCGTGTCAATGTCCAGATCAATATCGTAGAAGCACGGCCTCGTGGGAAGTCCAGGCATGGTACTCATGGCACCAACCAATGGACATATAAAACCCGCACCCACGCTGGCTCTCACGTCTCTAATCGGCAATGTGAAGCCCTTTGGTACTCCCTTTAGTGAAGGATCGTGTGAGAACGAGTACTGTGTTTTCGCCATACATATTGGTAACTGCGAAAATCCCTGCTTTGTGCACACCTCTATCTTCCTCTCAGCCTGTAATTACACCTCATTAATAATAAGCATAATACATATTCTTGTCTTTCTATTATATATATATAATATATAATTAGCTTTTGATACATGAACTTCAAAACATCAGGCTTAGATACTAGAACGCGAGAGTAATTCTTAGTGTGCATATGATACACTAAGCATGATATATATGTATATATAGACACACAGACAAAACTAACAATATGTAAATAAAAATGGAGAAAATACATTGGTTTATCAGATGCATGAATAACAGTCAATATTTGTTCTAAATTACTCAAAGATACTTACTTCGGGTTCGTATTCTACGTTTTCGGCACCATAAAACTTTGCAATGGCTTCGATCTTCTCCTTGATGCTTAGATCCAAGGGATAAAGGAACTTCAAAGGAGCACTGTGTCTCTCACATGCTCTTTGAACAGCATATCCTAGTTCAACCTGATCAAAACAAGTTAGTTATAATGTAATGAATCACGTATTAACTATTAGCATAAAATTGTTTATAGTTATTAATAAAATATCATAACTATGATAGTATAGAGTACTGGATTAATAGATCTATTATATAAACGATATACAATAACTGATTAAGGATCGACTTACAGCACCCTCGCCACCATTTGCATAATGTGTACAAAGAACGGCATCGAAAGCACCTGCATCAAGGGCGATAGACTTCACTGCTGCAAGCTCTGCCTCTGTGTCACTTGCAAAGACATTTATCCCCACAACAACATTAACCCCGTAAGACCTGGATCAGATGTTTAAGAAGTTACATATGCACGAGTACTTAATAGTATAAACATTGTGTGTGTGTGTGTCCACAAATACGTTTTTCTTATGTATATGTTGGCTCATAGATCACGTAAAATGCATGAAGTATATATGTTGTATACATGTACAACGGAAAACAGAGATATGCGTACAATCCTGTTTAATTACAAAAACTGTAGTAACTTGTGTTACATAAAATCAATATATTATGGTATATGTGTATAAAGACTAGTATCTCCGTCTGTCTATAAAGACTAATATCTCTCTTATGACCGTATATATGTACGATAAAGAGTGTTATATGGGTGTGTATAGAAATGATAACAAGTATACGGACCTCGTGTTTTCAATGTGCTTAACAAGGTTTGCACACCCGGCACGAACTAACTCAACATTTTCAGTTCTGTAAGCCGGATCAAGTGGCTTTCCTGCAACAACTGCTGGCCCACCTCCGTGCATTTTCAGTGCTCGTACTGTTGCACGATTACTGCACATTGCGGTTTAAGCCCGCTATATCTACACTTGATGTCCATAAACTGTAAATAAAAACATTCGTCACTAGCTTTTACATATATTCAGTTAGTTATAAAATACATACATATGCAAGTGTATGTTTAAACATATGACACACACAAAACATAAAGCTGTATGATGCATACCGAGACCAGCACAACTCTACACATTAAGACAAGAGATAGTTTAATATACATAAAACTTCAGACAAGATCTATAACTAACCCAATATATGGCATATTCATGTATGTAAAGATATTTGCTTATGGTTAGGTACAAATAAGTGATACATGTCTTTGTTTTACAGTTTAAGGACATAACCGTATTGTTTCAGCTATATGAAACATACGGTACAGATGTGTATATCCTAAAGCACCAGCCACGTCGTCTGCATAAGCAAATACGTAAATACTCTAGTCTGCATATTAAGCATCTAGAGGTAACATTGTTTTCTTTAGTCGTTAAAAGTATACACAAACGTAGCTATCTTGCCTATTGCATTTTAGAGCAGATAATTCTCAGCTATTATGACAGTAGTCATATGTACTCCCTCCCTCCCTCCCTCTCTATCTTACACACACACGCGCGCGCACACACACCTATTTGGCTCTCCCAAACTCCAAGATATTTACCATACCATACATAATTGTATAGAAGTGCATACAGATTCCACTATATGACATATACATAGAGACAAGAGAACGGCTATCCTGGCACACACATACAGCTGATATGAATATTATTCTTCAGTTAATTAATACATGATAATATCTATTTATGGTATTATACACACATGATATCTATATTGTATCTAGACACATTTACATATACACCACATGTACATGACATACACAAATATGTATAATGTATGTACATACCTTCTCACAGCCAATATCGGCTCCAAACCCAGCCTCAGTAATAACAAAGCCTTCAGGACCAACCAATTTGAGAGCAATTTGATCAGCAACAATGGAAGAATTGCCATGAGCAATGTTTGCAAATGGACCGGCGTGAACAAATACCGGAGTCCCCTCTAAGGTTTGCATAAGTGTTGGATGTATTGCATCCTTCATTAGCACTGTTAATGCTCCTCCAACCCCTGCATTGAAACATTATACACGGTTAATATACAATATACACACAACTTAACGCGTGTGCGTGTTTTATGATAACTGAATGGGATGTTCAGACCAGTAAAATATAGACAATGAGCTTCTTCCTACATGTGCGTGTACACAAACAAACATATAATGGTGTTCTATTAAGACATCATGGTTTAATGCATGTATATACATCACCACATATGTTTTATCAGATGTATTCTCTGTGATGAAACGAACAGTAAGGTTCTTCGTGACATGTATAAATTTTAATACACGTAAATACATTTGTGTGTGCGTGTGCACGTTGGATGCGTGTTCTGTTATCAGCAGATACAGTAGCAAGTATCATATACATCCAATTGTGCCATGTGTATATGTTTATAAACTATTGGTATACTAATTTCATATACACATACACATATTACTCACCGTGTGCATAATATCAATGCGTATACATGTGTATATATGCATGTGTATGAATTATACGTACCTAAGTCATCTGCAGTGATAGGCTCGCCTGATTTACTAGAACCAATGACCATTTTACCAAGACGAGACCTCATATCAGCTAAAGAAGTCGTCAATGCGAGAACCGCCATTATTTCACTAGCAACAGAGATGTCAAACCCAGTTTCACGTGTCATGTTCTTTTCTTCAGGGCCTTGTTCAAAACATAAAACACTATGAGTCACATATTTCAATATATATAACCCAATACATCATGTTTGAAATTTTTGGCAGTTCGCAAACTAAAATATACTAATTAAGTTGACCAATTAATTTATAAGCACTACAATTATATCGCAGAAGTCTTCTTGTCACTAAATCATAAGGTAAAGTGTTGATATATCGTTAACCACAGAAATACACACACACACACACACACATATATATATCAAATCATTAGCTACTTCAAACATAAACCATAGAAACAGTAATATTTCGACTAATAAATGAAAAGAGAGACATACATAATATGTAAGATTGCATATGAATGTTACATATTGTAGTTTAATAGTTTACCTTGTCCAATGGTAATCTTCCGTAAAAACCTGTCATTCACGTCCATAACACGTTTCCATGTTATCGTCTCCAGATCGATGTCGAGTCTTACAAACTTTGAGACTTCTTCTGGTGTTAATTGATTTGGGTCTGTTTTTTCTATACCCAATTTTTTGAGACGGGTCAGCATTACCTAGGTAAACAAATTAATTAGTAAATCAATTTAACATAATAATATTATATTATAGTTATATCTTTACTAGAGAACACTATACTAATTTCATTAGACCATAAACATAAACACACAAACATTCATATTGCATGTATTCAATTCTCTGATTACAAAACATGCAACGTATCTGCAATATATTCTAACTTACATATGATATAAAACGAATAGAATCAATAAAGTACATAAGCTATAGATAATAATTAGTGTATTATAGACCTATACATTTGCAAGGTGATAATAATATATATCAGAAAAGAAAAGCTGGATTTATATAAAGGAGACAAAGAACAAGTTAACTACTATACCTATTATATACATGAGTATATACGACAAAAGAAACAAACGAGCATTGTTTTCTATGTATGTGAAGAATCGAAACTGTAAAGAATACAATATTATACTTATAACTATGAATACTAAAATCTTTACTATATGCATATGTCATAAAGTAGAGCGATCTGATTGAAGGTAAATAATATAGTAGAATAAGTTTTACTATTTAGATGGTTAGTTAATAATTGAAACTTATTACCTTTGCGAAACTACGTTTGCCTTCCTTATTTGCAGGACAAAGGCGGTTAAACAATGCCTTGTCGGTCTGTGTGTTCTCATGGAATATGCGAGCATCAATTGCGGCTGCTAGAAGGTTATTTGCTGCTGTAATCGCATGAATATCTCCTGTAAGATGAAGGTTAAATTCCTCCATCGGAATTACTTGGGAGTATCCTCCACCAGCAGCGCCCCCTTTTATTCCAAATGTTGGTCCTTGACTAGGTTGCCGTAAACAAGCCACCACCTATAATATAAATGTATTAATAGTTAATATTATACAGACGTAATGTATCAATAACAATATCATATATAAGCTACTCAAAGCATATAGTATCCAAGATAAATGTGTTGGTGTGTGTGTTCGTATGTGAGTGCGTGTCTATTTAACGAGTGGGCACATACACGTCTGTGTTAACTGTCTACCTGTGTATCCTATCATTGGTAACTTATCTATAGAAGGATATAATGTACAGTTCATAGCCATCAAATCGAAAACGAACTTGTCATATTATTTTAATAATATGACTGTAGAAGGATGTGGCGTAACATAGAATATAAAGACAAGAAAGTATCCCTAATGTAACGTTGTGTGTATGTGTACGTGTGCATCTAATTGTGTGTTGGTATTCACAACTCGTTCATTTGTCGTGTTACGCACAAAATGTACGTTGTAATGCTACGATTATTATAACTATTAAACAAAAGAAAGTACATAGACACGAGAATTGAAAAGGTAATGTAGTATTGACATCTATATACTAATAAAGAATTAAGAAACTAGAAATATTGACTATGACGTTTAACCATTAGGTGACACTTCAGAGTTCCAAAAAAGTAGGAAACATAAGTGTATACATATGACATAATACAGACAGACACATATAACATCTAGTAAATAAAACTATCAGTAAAGTGGCTTTAGTATAGAAGATTAAATCAATGAAATTACCTTTTTACCAAGATGAGCACCCATAGCTTGTCCAAGTCCAACAGTGGTGGTAGATTTACCTTCGCCAAGTGGTGTAGGTGTAATACCCGCAACAACAACGTAAAATCCATCCGGATGATTCTTCAATCGATCTCGTACAGGTAATAACACCTATAAAACAACAGAATATCAATATATATACTCGGTCTTGTATATCTACTCTAATAAGAATATATGTATATCTGTAGCATATATGTACACGGACACATGTAAATCGCGCACACAGACGCACACTTCGGATCTATATGTAAATGATTGATCAAAATAAAGTAAGACGCCGAGGACAATCATAATAATTACAAATTACAATACCTACACAGATTCATATACACATATAAATCGTTACACAAATATCTTTACATAGATATATCCTCTATATAGCTAAAGTCGTGTACAACTTACGACATTATACACTAATTCATATAGTTATATAGACAGTTGACCAAATACGTTTACATGCATGCATATATATAAAATAAAGTAAATAACGTAATACGACACACAGCATAGTATCTAAAACATAGCGTAGATACAAACGAAGCCTAAACTAATACAACTATTGAGATTATATACTAAACTAATACAAAGCAGACGCCTCAAAACAAGGCTATACAATAAATAACTTCATGAACAGAGTAAAAAAGCGCAGTATACGGATCGAATCATACCATATGAATGTTAACTCGTAAAATGCATCACAAAATCACAATAAATACAAGATTATCGCTATAAATCAGCTTAAAAACATCGAAAATCACATAAAAAGCCGGATTTGAGGATTATCGCTCGAAAACACATAGGAAATATTTTGTTTTGATGGAAAAGATGTGATTTTTCTCAAAAAATCGGTGTTTGTCTACATGAATCCGTGATTTGCTGGAAAATATGCGTTTTCCGGTCCGGAAATCGACAGAAAAACGACAAATAACGCATTTATGTAGAAAAATCACATCAACACCGATTTTTTTGAGAAAAATCACAAAAAAAAGAATTTATGCCTGGAAAACGTAGAAAAATACGGATAACACCGATTGTCGCAAGAAATGGATTGATTAAGAGGGGAAGACATGAGAAATGCAGAGGATTGAACGCACCTTAGCTTTAGAAGGGCCGTAGAGCTGGAACTCGTGGGGAGAGACCTAGATCCTGTGCAATGGACGCAATCGGCAATGGATCGATGGACTGCGCAATGTCGATGTCTGCCGGCACCGGATCGCGGATCTCCAGCTTTCTTGCTGAGCTAGGCGCCATAACTGTACTTCCTCTCACTCCCTCGCTAAGGGTCCTTCACCATATCCACCGTCTCACACTTACCAGAATATGCTTCCCTAAAACAGGGCATGAACCCTACTCAATGGCATATTCGTTAACAGCATATATGCTAACATTAAGTGGTCGACTTTGTTTGACTTATCCAGAATGTTACTCATATATCATATTTTTAACTTACATTTGTTAAAATCTTATTATTTATTTACTTTTATGCATATACATCATGCAGTGTGTGCGTGGACTTTGTATATATGGATGTTGTGTGTGTGGAGATTGTTTAATATAAACATCATATATTTCAAAAAATTTAACATGAAAATTAAATATAAGAAACACTACCTTGTGTTTACTGTGTGTGTGCATAATATCATTAGTATCATTTGTTTTATATAGTTTCCTGGTGTCTTTTATCCCCTCCATACGTATATATCTGTATGTATTATACAATGTATATTGTTATTTTACAAACTTCAACCTTAGCCGTTCGATTTCACTCACTTGATCTTCACTCTCTGCCCTCACACGAATATTCTCTAGCAGGTGTTCCACTATTCCTTTCACCAGCTTTACAGATATGCGGAATCTGGAGCAGCTAGAGATGGAATCTAACATTGCAATCACACCACCTATGTCCACGTGTCCATTTTGCAAACCACCTATTACAGCCAATAACATCTCCTCAAGCATCCCAACAGGTACCTTCATGTATTGCTTATATATATAAGAACTAATATAACCACTTAAACTACACACACACACACACACACACACAAAAGACAAGGATACATACACATATGCAAATATGATCATTATATATCAATAATTAATACCTCGACTTTGAAGACCCTCTGAAACGTAGATGGTGGTAAACTGGTTAAAAACTCCACTCTCTTCTCTAGTAAATCCTTTGGTATACTGTTCCACGTTTTTCTAAATGCATCACCTGTCATTGCTGCCGGTTTGGCTTCCTTAACCTGATTAATTAATAACGATATACACTGTGTGTATGTAAATATATATATATATATTACAACTTTCGCTTTCACACAGCTCATTTGTGTCATATATACATACGCATGCTTGAATCTATATATATAATAGGCAGTGACACTTTCTGTTAACGACATGTCTTTTGCAAATTAGTATGTCTGGCTACACATTTTCTATGTACCACACGCCCACATGTGCATGTTCCTATAAAATACATATAGTACTGGGACATGAAATCTTCTTCTCTTGTACGAAAATGCATATTTTACTCTAGCATAGATAATATACAACCATATGAGAAATCTAGCTTCATAGGGAAGCATGTGCGGCTATATCGTTCCAAAAGTATGCGACTGTGACACACACACACACATGCAACATATACCAAAGAATGTTCCATGTTTATCTTGGAGGTCTTTAGTTCCATCCACTTGAGCTTTGCTAATGAATCCAGGACGTCCTGTTTACTAGAAACCGCAGCGTCCTCCTGCTTTGTATTATCTTGATCTAAAATAACAAGTATATATGCATGTGTATCTGTTAATGAGTGGGTATGCAAGTGTATGTGTGTGTGTGTCTCTGCAATGAGTCTACACACGCATAAGCGCATATACACACACGCAAATGTAAATATATGAATTCTGTCTCACCACGATTTACATTGCCTGAAGAGTCGAATGACCATGCTGGAACAGGTTTCTCCGTATCAACACTTGGAAGTAACATTTTTTTTCTGTCAATTGGTTTTAAATGTGCAGCAGAAACCTGTAAATATACATTTACCATTTTAGTCCATAAAACATACAGTCATATCAGCACTAGAGGTTAATATAGTACAGTACGAATGTAAGAGAGAGAGAGAGAGTTACATGTACACACATAATGGGTATAGCGAAAACTAGAGGTCAATATAGTAGTTAATATACACATGAATGTACATATATTACATGAATAGAAAAGAATTGTATAATATATGCACACATAGAAATGTAGTACCATATACATGTATAACAGTACATACACACGCCGACGCATATATAAATGTGGGAAGTGTTTATGTACTAACCATGGCAGCAAAGGTGGGATAATCCACATTTTGAGCTGCAGCACGCTTCTTGGCAACATCTACCTGACGACGGTGTTTATCATCCTGAATGGAAGTACTTAATGTCTTGCTGTACTTCAAACTCTTGATTTCATCACAGGCTTCCCTCATCTGTGAAACAAGAACCCTAAAAAACTGTCATAACAATCCAATGGCTTGGATTGTGCCAAAAGTACACTCAAATATACGTGTTAAAACATGCATATATCTTATTTAGTAATAAATACTAAATAAATCATATACATATCCTATCAATAATCTATTAATGTAAGAATGTCAAAGTACATAAGAGTTCCTTTAGCTATCAAAGTTATTATTTATTTACTTTATGATAAAACTTACCATAATAGAACAGTAAATTAATTAAGAGCAATAATGAACAATTAAACTTGACTGAAGAAACTTATAGGATAGTTAATTAATTTGACCTGGTCTTTTCAGGATCTGTTCTCTCTCTCTGCACACCCGTGTGGAGGACTACACTGGTAGTCTTACAATAATATTTGTAAAAGATAGTTTTATTGTACCTTTATTTGTACACACGCTTCATACACTAAACACCTCTTTGTAAATACAACTTCGCAAATACAATATTCTGTAAAAATAACTTAGTTAGAACTAATATTAAACTCAACAGCAATTTACAATATTGAACTCAAGAATAAGAATGTTATAAACAACAACATACACATACCTAATAAGTCGGTCAACAGGCTTAAGCAAACTGCAGAAACAAAACCGGTCAGTTTTTAGACACACATACACATATATATCCATGTACACAAACCCCGCACACACAGACATTGGTACTAATTTAATTTATTTGAATAAATAATCACCTCATGAGTTTCGCTCCAGCTTACCAACACCACCACCTAGTCTGTAGCAAATAGCACGTGAGCCAGAGAGAGAGAGAGAGGAGGGGAGAGGAGATTGCTTACCTGGAATTGCTTCTCTTTCATATCCTCTAAAATAGTGTAAAGCTGACCTTGCTTTAAAAGAAGGTTGTGAAGCGTCTGTAACATGTTAAACATCAATGTACAGGCAAGCACTAATTATTATTCTACTTGCTTATCTATCTATCTATGTCTATAGATAGATAGATAGATATGTGTGTGTGTGTAAGCATACAATGATATTACTTATGCATTACATATACTTTGCCTGCATATATTTTATAATTTTATACTATGCCTATAAGCATAGTATAGGCATATATAGATGTCTCATAAAATATGTACAATATATATATATATATATATATATATATATATATATATATATATATATATATATATATATAACACCTCTTTTGTTGCGGCAAGTTCAGCTTCAAGGGCCTTGATACGTTCAGCGGCCTCCTCAGGAACAGCTTGCTTAACAGGCATTTGTTCAGCAACGTTATGCTTGGCAACGCCATTAGCTAGATCCTTGACAGTCTCTTCTAGCTTTTCCACACGCTCCTTCATTTCGCAAGAAGGCATACTCTGTTGGATCGGATATTCCGGTTCAAAGCTCATGCTTACGTCATGCGCCACGGCTGCCAGCTTCAGCCTCCTCCTAGAAATCGTTTAGTCACATAAGAAGCATGCGCATGACTTATGTTAGACGTTGCGATTATATACGCACATGTGTGTGTGTTACCAGAAATATATAGAAACATAGTATATTCTAATTGTTAATTAAGTATTTACTGAATACGTGTGCATGTGTATGTGTGTATGGCCATATATAGCATACCTATAAACCTCACGAGCAGCAATGACAAAGCTCATGATAAAAGCAATAAATACCGCGAAGCATTGCACCAGCATATTCCGGTTGATCTTCACGTTTTCTGCAATTAAAATACTTTACATTATTAACCATAATACGTAGACATACATATTCATATATATAAATGGACAAATGTATATAAAAACCAATATTAACAAAAAATGCTGGATTAAAGAGACAATAGTTTGTGTTTGACTAATGTATTTAAGACACATACCTGTTGTCACCAGACTGACTTTTTTTGATTCGGCTTTCTTCACATAAAGACTTGCAATATCCACCATTGGTTTGTCCACCATTGGTACAATCTCATTACCCACCATTACTTGACCATTATCAAGAATCTTAACAGCTCCATACACCTGAAATATGCGTTTATGGTTTTATAAGAATAGTTGGTGTATATGCATATAATGCAGAATATAATCATATATGATTATTTATGTATATATTTGCATTTGCATAATATATCCATGTAATTCATATAAAATGTACAAAAAAATTCTTTACCTCTTCAGATACAGAATTTAGTCTAACAAAACTTTCTCTCGGTGCTTTTATGCTTCCTGTGAAATCATCCATATCTGAGCCAGATTCCGCCGTCGATAAATCAAAATCCTTAATCTGTTGAATCATTATTTAATACTGAATTGCATAACGAAAATAAATGAACAAACCTTGACTTCTTCTCCACAGGAATCTATGGTGACAATCTGACGAGCGGATTTAGCACTTCCCTCCATAACAGCCTACATAATCTCGTTTTCATCTTATAATATAAATATCATGGCCACAGACTATTCTATTGTGATCTGTATATTACATTGTGTATGTGTGGACGCGTGTAATATATAGGTTTAAACTGTGTTATAGTGTAATTATAAGGTGTTATATTATCGCACATACCTTCATGATGGATGAATCTTTCCATGGGCCTTTATCAGAATTCATGCAGCCACCGTCTTCCGAACAAGTGCACGTTCCACCAAGGAATTCCGGTAGCTGACTGTTAGAGAAGTTAAATATATACTGTGTGTGTCTGTGTGTATAGCTGTTTTTTCCATGTGTAGTTTCATGTATATATCTACTACATGTATGTAAAGAAACGTTCACTTACTCCGCATCAATAACTTCAAGAAGCTTGCTCTGAAACTTATTGCCAAGAACCTGAAAAAGGATGCGTTAGATAGATCAAAAATATAAATATTAGCTATTCAGATAGCATCAGCGAAATAACTAATGGAGAATACACAACGTATAAATCAGTATGTTTGTGTATATGTGTTTTACGCACACTCACACACACACACACACACAAACTTGTTTTAATATGCTTACCGCTATCTTTGAGGTAGTCTTGGGATCCAAAAAGCTCCGAACCGTGTTCCAAAGGAGTCTAAAGCCTGATCCGGCATTTACAATAAACATCCGGTGTAGAGTCTAGAAATCGAGAAAATAAGCATGCAGCATTTCATATGTATACTATTTGCACACACACACATACACGAGTGGAAAACAAAAAGGATAGGATACCTCGGGATAATTGTCCCCGTCAATCTTTTGCATTCTGATAATCAGTTCACGGGCTGTCTTGCTGAAGTTTTTAAGCCCCTGACAAATGAGGGTTAATATGCATGTTATCATAATATTATTCATATATTAAGCATAGTTCATTTTGTGTATGTGTGGACGTATAGTTGAAATTCATATGTATATATCATTCCATTTTTATAGTGCATTCAGTAGTACCAATAACGTATTTATGTAACATGTAATGCGTATAAATTGACACAGCTAGTAAGAACCTTCATAGAATAGACGAGCACGTAGAGTTATACGAAAAAGTAATACAAACTTACCACTCCAGCAACATCTAGAATCGTGGTTGTAGAATCAATATGCCGCTTAGCAGCAATGGAGCAAGCCGGAAATTTCCTATTGAGTGTAGCCTCGAACTCGCATATATGGTACTTGAGGTAT
This sequence comes from Selaginella tamariscina, assembly GCA_003024785.1. NCBI lineage: Eukaryota > Viridiplantae > Streptophyta > Lycopodiopsida > Selaginellales > Selaginellaceae > Selaginella > Selaginella tamariscina. The sequence goes on along the minus strand of PUQB01000332.1, from coordinate 28,571 downwards.
CTATCGACCGTTGTGACATGCATAAGCTTATTAGGCTCCACTTTACCAAGCCTCTCAATGTAAACAGGCCTTCCTTCTTTGTCCACTCCGTGGTTCCCGTGTGGGTAGTATTTCTTCACCTCACCCAATTCTTCAAACTCGAAAGTCTGTTTAGAAAAGAAGTTAACTTACATATGCTATGAGAGAGAGAGACAGAGTGAACCGTATGTATAGAAAGAATGTCCATAGATGCATGCATATCTATCTATATCTATCTATCTATCTATCTATCTATCTATCTATCTATCTATATATATATATATATATATATAACATCAGATACCAATGTTGTTTAGTCAGAAATCTGTGTAAGCGTGTATATACCTATGTATAACATCATGACAGAAATTACCTCCTCCATATCGTCGACTTCATTTTCTTTTCTCCATTGCAACATTTCGATCCACATGTGCTTGGCCCTCTCAACATCAAACTTTCGAGCTTTCAAGAATCTGCCATCAGAAACATAACTTCCAATATAAATTCGTGTACATAGTGCGTATATAATCACAATTATAATCGGATAATCTTCATTATGACAAGCTAAATAGGTGTGATTGCTCTCTCTCTCTCTCTCTCTCTCTCTCTCACACACACACACACACACACACAAACAGCACAACTTACCGCAATAAAGTGTGATAATCATCGTGTCTGTCCGGCAAAAGATTCTCTGCAAGCAGAATCTGTCGGAAACCATCAACGGCCTTCTGCTCTTCTGCGTCCCAGACATCTTGGATCAACGGCTTTCTTCTTTTCCTGGCTCTCCTTCTAAACGAAGACCTCAACTTCTTAGAAGCCTAATTAAAACAGGGGTAAGACGCGATTGAAGATTAATAAATACTTAGTCTATACACACATTACAAATTTGCAATACAGATATCTCACAAGCCATAGATCAAACCCTGAATCGCACTAAAAAAAAGGTTTTAAAAATTAAAACCTAAAATTAATCAAAATGATATAACTAACTGAGTTTAGAACTAGAATGTAGCTACACATACTATAGATAAGGCGTACGCATACATTCTTCCTCACACATTACTTTTCTTCAAATAATCTTGTTACGTATGTATATTAGTAGGTTTTTATATATAAAAACTTACAATCATGGCCTTGAAAGAAGCAATTTTCTTGTTCTTGCCCTTCTTATCGTCTTCAGAATCCTTCTCAGACTCTTCCAGTGTGGCATTTGAAGAGAGACAATCTGCATGTTGCAGATGATTAGCACATTTATTTGAAAATACACATTGAGCGTACGTATATACACATCACCATCACGTACGCACAGAGAGAGAGCCTTTTGCGTAAATATCTCCAAATATATAATTTTTTTCAATAGTCGTGCCATTATCTAATATATTATCAACGATCGAACTTAACAAATATGTAATGTATGCATATATATACCTATGTGAACAAGATTGGATAATGCTCGTTCTGTCCGCCATGAACTTCGCTCATTCTTCCATGCGTTTTCACGCGTCTTTGATGAAGACCTCGGTAGCGCAGAGTTGGAGATTGTCCCATTTTCCATCTGTTAGCACGTATTGATATCAGAATGCATGCGCGTGCATGTGTTTTATGTACTTCAACACAAAAACACAGACATACATACGCTTACAACATGCATATGTGTGTAACTCCCAGTCAGGTGGCTGGATATTCTCAAGGAAATCAGCGCCTTTCTTCACGAGACTCTCTCTCTTTCTCTCTCCACACACACGCACGCACAAACCTACCTTGACAACGTCAGCTCACCCGTAAAACTAAAGATTTTCCGCTGTTTAGCTCCTTCAGAGACGATTCAAGCTATAGAAAGTGCAGATTTTCAAGAAAACATGCGGAAAACTGCAGATTTTCATGAAAAATACGGATTTTAAATAGAAAAACGCGGATTTTTTGTAACAAACTGCAGAATCTCAATGGAAATATGCGGATTGCATGAAAATTATGCGGCTTTGATGAAATTGTGGAGAGAAAAATGCAAATTCTCATGAAATTCAAGCAAATTTTTACCGATCCTAGGTGCTGAATGCGTAAGCGCACCCGATTTTGAAGAGCATTGGCGCACGGCAGTGAAGATCGATCCAAGAGTGGAGGAAAACCTAAGAATCGGATGAGCGCCGGCTGCCGTGAATGCGCCCTGTGGAGATTCCCCTTTACTTTAGCCGCTACACAGCACTCTGATCGATCGTCAACTAGGGTTTGCTCGCGAATTAATGTCCACGTGTCACCGCCGGCCTATCACGTTTAAGGGGTCTTCAAAGTACGTTATCACTGATGCTGCTGGTCATTTCATAAAACTATTTATTAATCAGCATTCATTCTTAAACATAATATTATTGATTTTATGTAAGTAGAATGTGTCAAGGTACTTATCAAACGTGCTTAGTCAATCTTAAAGCGAGATAATAAAAAATATCAACACTTTTTGGTGTTATTCGTTAGCACTAGACAACCCATTATTTATTTTATGTAAATACCATTGTTTTAAACGTATATATATTCACGCTCTTTCTCACGTATTAAGTACAACTAAAACTAGCTTGCAAATGAAAACGTGCAAACCATATTCCATGATTTTAATATAATATTACACTAATCGTCTTATAAATACAGTAAAACTCATAGAAACTGTATATGGCTTCACGTGTATTGCTTGTAGCCTCGTTCTTCTTAATATATGCTGTAGTTACAGAAGCAGAACAGATAGCGGTTGGAGGCTCTGTTGGATGGGGAGTCACAAACTTGGACTACACGGCGTGGGCATCGAAAGTTATCTTTAAGCAGGGAGATACACTCTGTATGTAATATGTGTGTGTGGCGCGCGCGTGTGCTGTAGATAATTAACTGACAAGAGTGATATATAGATTTTGCATCCACACCCGACCACTCAGTACTGGAGGTTAGCAAGGAAGATTATGAGAAATGCAACACAGGCAACCCACTTGGCAGCCATTTCGGAGGGAACGCAGTTGTTCAGTTGACAACACCAGGGCGACACTGGTATATCTGTGGTAGCCCCAGCCACTGTTCACTTGGCAATATGAAGCTCTCCATCAATGTACTACCAAAAGCCAGTGCAGTCTCCCCTGCGGCAAGTCCTCGGTCACACTCGCCCTTAACACCCTTACCCACTGCTCCTTCTCATTTACCACCGCCTGTAACCTTACCAGAGTTACCGCGGACAACTGGGGAAGTCAAGCTCCGGCCCCGACAATCTCGTCTGCAGCAAGTACTGGGATTTATGGGTGGATCTCCAGTTTCATAATTTTGTATTGTTTTTTTTATTTTTTAAACCCTAAATAGGGAAAGGTATATTCTTGAGATATGCTTTACCTCTAAACGCTTGACTTTTAGACTTACCTGGGTGGTGAAAGAATTTAAACCTTGTCGTTTCTCGTTTCTTCCCAAAAGAATGCGGCCCGGAGAAAGTGAATGTATCACTCTCGAACAGGACCTTGGGTGAGATATATACATACACACATCCACACACGCACGCACACACATTGATGACTATGTTTCCTAATAGATATACGTTCCGCGACTCAAGCTTACTTGTGGAAGGAATGAAAATGGTTGCTATGCCGAACGCAAAACTAGATATTGTGGGGTACTGTATTCTTAGAGCTGGTATTACTAAGAAGTTGTACGTAACAAGGAAGGGTACGGAGACACGTATAGATCTTCTGCTGCAAGCGGACGGGATGATTAGCGATTATGAGTGTGCAAGAGATGCTCGCCAACTCAAGCTGGAAGCTTTTCTCATTTTGGAGAGTGAGAGAGTTCTTTCCAAAGCCTTTCAGGCTTTGTTCGCGGCCATTGCCTTGGATTCCGACTCCATTGACACTGCAGTTAACGTCTATTGGAACTGGAAGAACTCTCGGATGCGTGCAACGTTTAAAACTGATAAATAATTTTAATTAGGAAAATAGAATTTAGATTCAAAAGGATGCAATAAATATATATTTAATTAAATTTTAGATTTTATTTGTTATATTTGTTAAATGACGTGTATTAATCTTAATCTTAATAATATTCTGATGGTTTAGATTTCATTTATTTTAACTCATTTTAATTTTAGGAAAACTATAATATTGTAATTATATCCTATTTAAATACCAACGATAAATATATATCGTAAAAATATGTTCTAATTAAATAGTTTATATTTAACAAAAAATATATGTATCATAGGAATATGTTCTTATTAGACGGTTTATACACAAGACCACATGAAATATAGTTTTTAATTATAAGAAAATTAAAATATTTTGATTATATCATATTTAATTACCAATGAATAAATATATGTCATAAAGATATGTTCTGATTAAATAATTTATATTTAACAAGAAATTATATATCATAACATAAAATGTGGTTTTAATGGAAAATAAGCTAGTGTGATTTTAATAAAAAAAAACCTGCATCAAAAACATAAAACCAGACAAATTAGATGGTTTATACACAAAACCACATATTACATTGAAAACATAAAACCACATTTTATGTGGATTTGAGTTTTTCGATGTAGTTTTTTTTCGCTAAAATTATTTTAATGAGAAAAAAAAAACGCATGAAAAAAAATTAATGTGGTTTTAGTGGAAAAAAAACTACATGTAATTGTTTTAGTCTTAGTGAAAAAAATTATATGAAAAAGTATAATGTGGTTTAGTAAAAAAAGAACTACCTCAAAAAATAATGCAGTTTTAGTGAAAAAAAACTATATTAAATGTGTTTTAGGTAAAAAAAAAAAGCACTATATCACAAAAAATTTAAATAATGCAATTTTAATGGAAAAAAAACTAAATCAATAAATAAAGTGATTACTATTCTAACCAAGTAATATGATTTTAATGGAAAAATTACATTAAAGTTTAAGTTTTAATCAAGTATGAAAAAACTTTAAAGTGATTATTATTCTATGGTTTCAAATAAGAAAAACAATTATAAAAAAAGTATATTAAAGATCAAGTGATAAGTATTGTTTTAATTAATTATTTTAAAAAAGTAAAAGAGTTTTAATAAAAAAAATTTATATTCAAGATTAATGTCCACTTTAAAAGAGATATAAAGATGTTTAATTAGCTACTTTTAAAATGTTTTAAAAAAATAAAGGACATAATTGTTGTTCATTAGAAAAGTAATATGATTTTAGTAAAAAAATTATATAAAACATTAATATTGTTTTAACTAACCACTTTTAAGGGAATTAAACATTAATGTTATTTTAATTAACTATTTCCAAAATAATAAAAAATATGGTTATTATTTTGATTAATCACTTAAAAAAGAATGAAAAAACTAAAATTAACGTTATTGTAACTAATCATTTTAAAAAGGACTAAAACATATAATTATTATTTTAATTAATCATTTATAAAATGATTAAAAAAATTCAAAAAACAACTTCAACATGAATAAAATAATTATTATTTTAACTAATCATTTTTAAAAAAGACAAAAAGAAATCAAAAGACATATTTTTAAGGACTAAAATATATTTTCAAGAATTAAAAAAGTAATTTAGTTTTTCAAAATGTTAAATAATATAGTTTTAGTAAAAAAATTGAAACACAAAAATGAATATGGTTTTAATGTAAAAATTAAGATTTTTAAAGATAAAAGAATCAAGTAATTTAGTTTTAATAATCTTTTTTTTCTAAAATCAATTATTAAAACATTAAATGATATGGTTTTTAGTCTATTTTTAAGAATAAAAAAATACATAATGTGGCTTTTTATTCATTAAAATGGGATAAAATACTAAATCATGTAATATTAATTCATAAAAAAAAGATATGTTAAGAATAAAAAGATAAATAATGTACCTTTATCAAATATCAAATATAATAGAAATATTACATTAAAAAAATTTAAGAATTAAAAAGATTAGAACATTAAGTAAATCATAAACTTAAAAAATATTAAATAATGTGATTTTACTGTAAAATAAAAGTAATTAAGCATATTAAAAAATCAAAAGAGTAAATAATTATGATTTTAAGGAAAAAAATTACATTATAAAATCATGTTTTTTTTTATTAACCATTAAAAATATATATTAAAAGACACTAAAAAATATTACATAAAAATGACCATTGTAAGTATCACTTTACAAAAGGATTATTTAAAAATAAATGGTCCAAACCATTTGAAAATTTATAAAAATAATAAATAATATTATTAAAAAATTAAATAATTATTATTTTAATCACTTTAAAAGAATCATTAAAAAGAAAATCAAATGAACAATACAAAATGTTACACTTAAAATTAAAAAAATATTTAAATATTTTAATACATAAATAAGATGACCTTAAATTTTAAAGAAGTGGAATGAGATCCATTAACATATTATTAAAAATTAAATAGTTATTCTTTTAAATAATATTTTTATAAAAAAATCATAAATAAATAAATAATTATGTTTTTTTAATTTTTAAAAAACAAAAATAAGTAATGTAAATAACATTACTTAGTTTTTTAATCATTTTTTAAAGTTTTTTATTGACTTAATTAATAAAATCTTAGTAAAAATTTACATTAAAATACTATGATGTTTTTATCCTTACAAAAAGAATTAAAAATTAAATATATGATTTTAGTAAAAAAATCAAATCAAAAGTTAACCATTTCAATTTTTATTTTTTTTCAAATGATTTTTTAAAATTAAGTAATGTTATTTTAATGAAAGGAAAAACTACATAAAAATATTGTGATCTTTTCATTTTTACAAAGGACTAAAAAAAATATAGTGTGATTTTAATAAGTAAAAAAAAATTACAATGATAATTTTTTTGAGTAATTATTTAGATTTTTTTTAAAAATCAATTTTTTTTTATTAACCACTTAAACAAATTAATGTTTGTTCCTTATTTTGAACCATTTAAAGAAAAAAAGTTTATATTTATTTATTGTTTTAACTAAATATTTTAAGAAAAAAACTAGATGATCTTATTTCATACTAAATATTTAAAATAATTACTTGCTTAATATAATTTTTTATTATGGTTTATAAATATATGATAGGTATATGTAATTTATAAAAAAATGACTAATTTGAAAGACAATCATTTATTATAATTATATGATTTAAAAAAATGTGATTTATATAGGTGGTTAGTCTCAAAAAACAACCATTAATTTTATATTTTTAATATAGCTTTTATAAAATGATAGCTTTTCTTTTGTTTATTATATTATATGGTTTTTGTAAAATGATTAACAAATTTTAAATGATTTTTAAGTTTTTAATTAATCTAAATATGTCTCTATAGTTATGGGAATTTAAAAGAAAAATAATTTAAGAAATTAAAATTACATTTTATCATCTCGATGACTTTATAAGGTCATCCATCATACTTGTGTTATTTAAATACAATATTAAAATTAATTATTTAATTAATTATTAATTATAACTTTAAATATTTATATTAACATGTATTGTATACCATTGAGTTTAATAGGTGGTGGTGATGATAATACGTTTTATTTAAAAATGAATATAACCAAATAAATGTACAATGTATACAATAAAAAAAACAATTAAATGTATAATAATGTATACAATTGAATAATAATTGAATGTACAATAATGTATAAAACTGAATAATAACTAGATGTAAAAGAATGTATACAATTTCAAGAGACAAATATTCAATTATATAAATATAATTTATAAGATGTTCTAAGTATGATATAATATATGCATGTGTGTACATTCTTATACTATTGTTATAAACATTATATTCTAAGGTAATAGTTAATAATATTTTAAAGAAAAAAATGGTATAATAATTTAATATTGTTAATTCTTTTTATTAATATTCTAAAAAGCATACGTGACGTATACACACAAGTAGTTAAATCAAGTGTATTAACTACATCTATGTATATATTCACTTTTATATACCTTATATAATCTAATTTAAATCTAAGAGGTTAACTAAATCTTTATCATATATATATATATATATATAGTAAGATGTGATGAATTAATAAGGAATCAACAATATAGTTTCTATATATATAATTTTCATATATTGTTTTGATGAATATAACATTCTTTTATAAAAGATTCTCTTTATAGTCCTTTTGCACCAGATTTACATACATATATCAAGTATCAACAAAATACATGCATATATTTGCTATCCATCGCTCTTAAACACAAACATATCTTATGCAAATGTACACGTACACACACATATAGTTTACATGACTTGTTGGAAGAGCCCAAGTGATTTTGGATCCCGCACTTGATGTATCACTTTGCTAATGACATCAGGGTATACAATTCCACTTAACATAATAAGTGAATCATGATTTTGTGATTTCTTGGCCTTTGCATTCATTGCTTGTATGTAGCTCTTTGCTTAGTACATTCTTATGCACACGCTCGCACACACTCATGCACATGCATAAACATATAGATCTTTGCTACAAGCTCATCGATTTCCATTGACGATGGTGAGCAAGTGAGGTAACTCTTAGTCTAGCTACATTAACCAAAACCCTCCACTACACACCTTTATAATATTGTTTTATATGTGAATATATTTGAATTTAAAATTCATGTGATTAATTCTAAGTTTTTTAATACTTAAATTATTATAATTTGTACTTCTATGTATTTACAAATACATTTATGTATATATAATATAAATTTTCTTTATATGTAATTAGATAAATTATGTCAAGTAAATAAATAAATAAAATATGTAAATATATAAATCATAAAAAATATGTACATGAAAACTTCTATATTATAAGGTAACAACCTTTGTAACTTAAAAGTAATATTGGTGGCTGGTGCCCAATTTTGAATTTATACAAAATGTAATAAAATCTTTTTTAATTCAATACTCAACGCTCTAATTTAGTCTCAACCATTTTATAAAATAATATTCTATATATATAGAATATAAAATGACTATAAAATTGACTAATGATGCACCTAAATTGGTTAGAAGCATTTTGAGATAAGCCTATAAATAAGCTTTTTTATCTTAATCTTATTTTCTTTATCAAGGTTGGCATTTTAGAAAATTTTAAGTGTCTATGCTAATTGTAGTGTTTTTTTATTCTCAAGGTTGTCCAATCTTAGCCCTAGTAAGGTTTTTATTTAAAGAACTCGTGTGGTCATCAAGTATTAGATTAGTTACTCAACTGTTAGAGTTTTAACTCGAAGGCCTAACACGTGGTTACCAAATGGCCATTTAGTGTTATCACAGGAAAATTTAGACCATTACCTTGGTGGCCCTTGGTATCTAGTTTTCTACTTGTATTTATATCTTTATTTTAATTTATTATTTCCCTTTATTATCTTTTCTTACATGATCAACCTAGTCAACATTATTATATTAATACATATAGTTAGTGCTTGCTTTGACCAAGCATCTCTTTTTATCTTCTTTCATGCACCTTCCTTATCACCTTCTCAAGTTAAAATCAAACTCACCTTCTTCCATAACTCTCATCATTTATGGGTCAAGTCAATCTTCTTCACCATTTATGAGTTAAGTCAATCTTATTTCATAACCCCCACCATTTATGGGTTAAGTTAATCAAGAAATATTGAAGTTTTAACTTAAAGGGCTAACATGTGATAGCACATGATTACCAAATGACCATTTAGTGTTGTCATAAGAAAATTTAGACCATCACCTTGGTAACCTCTGATATGCATGTACTAGATTAGTTTTTTATTTGTATTTATGTCTCTTTTTCACTTTATTATTTTTCTTTTATTATTTTTTCTTGTATGGTCAAACTAGTCAACATTATTATGCTAATGCATATAATTAGTGCTTGCTTTGACCAAGCATTCTCTTTTTATCTTTTTTCATTCACCTTCCTTGTCACCTTTCCAAGTCAAAGTCAAACCCACATTCTTCCTCATTTATAAGTCATGTCAATATTCTTCCATAGCCTCGACCATTTATGAGTCAAGTCAATACTCTTTCATAACCCCCATTATTTATGAGTTAAGTCAACCATTTAAGAAACAACATGGCCAGCCTTATTTCATGCACAAATGTTTACATATTTGTTTCCATGCACAATTATAATTAAATATCATTAAATTTGAGACACTTGTAGATATGTCATTACTAAGGACATAATTCAACCGAGAACAACATATTAAGGATAATCTTCTCAAAATAATATACTTACAAAATATTCTTAAGATTTTGAAGCAAGAAGAACTAATTGCCTTTGGTACTTGAAATTACAGTAGTACCATTCATCTAAATATAATACTGAGCATAAAGATCCTAATCATGTGCCACAACAATCTCTAGTCATTCCACACACCAAAGTTCAAGCAAACAAGTAAATAACATGATTCTTCACCAAACTCAAGTAGACATGTACATTCTAAGATACATGGTCCGCACATGTACAAAATATTAAAGACGAAGAGTTGTGTCAACTACAAATTCTTACAATTTTATACAAGAATAAAGATAAGGAAAAGGTTTCTCAAATATTAGGTGAATATCCTTACATTATTTAGTGGATATTAAAGTGGTATGTAATTCTTTCTTACAGAGAATAATGAGGATTAGGACAATCTGGTCTCAACATTCATATTGCTCTTGCCAAACGCTACAAAGGTGCCATATATATATACACACTATACAATATACATGTGAAGCTCCACATGAAGGTGATTATATATAACATATCTTGCATTTTTAGTTCATTAAATATTATTTTAATTGGTGTATGGGATTCACTAACAAACACATAAATGCTAACCTACTTTATTTATCTTTATATTTACTATTCATTTGTAGACTATACATTCTTATTAATCTTCATATTAATTTTTTTTTTTTTAAGTTGGACACACATTTTGACACCATTTTTGAGATTGACATCATTCATGGCGATTACAATGGAATGATCATTAATAAAAGATTTTAGATGATTATTGATGGTTTGGTACATGGGTTAAGAAAGTGTGTGGTAAAATAAGTAGATGTGTAAATTTTATAATATTTGACTTGTCGAATGGCCTCCCTTTACTTGATGGAACTTTGCCCAAGTGAATTGAGCTCATGGAGAAACACATCACCCATGCACTAAAACTTGTTAAAGGCTATTTTAGTCCCGTTGGTGTGCTCATCTTCAATGTCGCCACTTGGAAATGCTTGTAAGTGTACCACTTGGAGCGGAGTACATGAATTATAGAGAGTGTTCACTGAGGTCAATGTAGCTCCTACTAGAGTTATATGCCTACTGCATGCTGTGGTTGTCGATTTTACCGTCGGTATGGAAAGTATGGTTGCACCACAAGATGACCAATATACAGTATTAAAAGGTAGATTCACTTAGAATCCTCAAAAATCTTAAACAAAGACTTATCATTAGTAATTAAAACCGATGATTTATAAATTTATAAATTAATTTGATACCGTTATATAGATTCATTGAGTAGTTTTGATTTCCATAAGAAGAATTTGATAAACAATCTCACCAATGTCTTCAATGATGAGTCACAAGGGAGTTTTTTAAATAAACACTTCAAGTTGCCAGAATATATTAAGAAGTGAGAAGATAAGCTCAGCTTCATAATATACTTCTTTATAACAAAACTTATTAGCAAAGCCCATTTGTTGGTTACTAAGCTTTTATTGACTTGTGAATATAGCTTCTTTATATTAGTTAATGTCATTTGCCACAAACCTTAAGTATGATGGTGTATTTTATTTTTGGACTACCAAGTTTTACCAATTTCTAATTTCAAATTTTAAATTTCGCTTTTCAATTTTAAGATTCATCATAAACCATAGCTACATTATTTTTCTTAAACTTTAACTCGTGAACTCTACTCAAACTTGTGAACTCAAAATGTAAACATAAAATGTGTCCAACCTCCTTGTTTCATGTGGTAGTCAAATAGGTTGTCTTTATCTTTCTTAGGAATGACGAAGACCTTCACTATATAGTGGTACTAATCATCCACATGTGCCTTCTTTCTTTATCTCTTTGAGAAAAGTTTGCATATTTGTGCACAATGTGACCTCCTCGTTATTGTCCTTGACGATTTTTGTAGACTTTCTTCACATATTCCTTTTATCATTTAGTTCATCCATTCACTACTTGAAATCTTTGTTGGCCCTTAGAATGACATCGTTCTTAAATTTGGTAACGACCTCCGCAAATAGCTTGTTCATGACTTTCAACTTAAATTTGTGTCTTTCATCAAGGGCAATCTAGCAAGTGAGGTCCACTAATCGAATCTGAGGCACTTGTTGCAGCATTCATCAAGTTGAATCATGTAACTTTATCCATAAACTCAACACTATTCACATCTTTATTAATGATGAAAAAGTATTTACCCATTATTACTATCTAATTGTTCCTCATATCCAGCTTTACCTTTTGAATGTTTGTAGGTGTCATCACTCCCTTGAATATTAGTGGATTACCTATTATTTTCATTCTAAGGATTTGCACTGAGCAAAGTTGATAACAATAATTCAATATACCCCGAACAATATACTACTTTTGGTAATGTTTTGGTTCTCATGACCTTTGGCATTCTTCATTGATTATTCTTTTGTCTTCTAAGGAGATGGACTTGGGTAATACTCAAAGTTTTCGTATTTTTTGCACTGCGTCAAAGAATACAATCTTTGTGGTAACTTTGCTAAAAATGTGATGTGTTGCCAAGACTACACAACATAAACTTTAGTCCAATAAAATTCACAGCAAGTTTTCCTCACCCTTCTACTCCAAATCGTTAAGCAAGTCTAATAGTGGCTTCTTCACAAATTCGTCAACAAAAGAGCTTTCTCATGTCTTGGAGTTTCGTTAAGCAAGTCTAATAGTGGCGTCCTAATTCATTGATAAAAGAGCTTGCTCATGTCTTGGAGTTTCGTTGCCATGTGGAATGGGTGGATTTGGTGTAACAATTTGTGCATCATGTTGAGCGCTTCTCTTCACTTTCTAAAATAAATGGTTAAAAAAAAAATGTGAAATGTGTAAATATTGGCACTGAGGTTTGCATTTTAAAACCACACTTAACATATGAAATAACACACAAACCTTTGTGCCATGGTTTTTTCATATGAACTACATCCAATGGTCACAAAAACATATGTAAATTTGCACATACCTTGGCACCAAGGACTCTCAACTTAAACTTTGGCCCCAAGGAATGAAAATTATAAGAAATCCTTGATGTCGAGGATTTTTGTATATAAATGTACAATACTTAGATGACATTAAATTGACAAATCCTCGACACTGAGAATTTTTGCATAAAACGTAAAATACTAACATATCAAAGGACACTAAATAGACAAATCCTTGGTGCCAAGGATTGTTTACATATGTTCGGGTATGATATGTTGACAGTTACATGAATTAGTTTCAATATCCTTGGGCCGAGGTTTTCAAAAGTACATTTGAATGGGATTGGATGCTTTAAAACTACTAGATGGTGCCAAGGTTTGTTAGGAAATGTAACAAATAAGAGAGAAATTAAGACATAGGTTCATTTGCAATTTGCAGACATGTGTATTTTTGTGTGTGATTGTGTGAAATACATATAAAGGCAAATATAGGGAGATGTGTGTGTGCATGTATGTATGCGATGCAGAGACACGGATGTGGGGAATAGAGAATGAAATTTGCATAGAGAGAGATGTGATTGTGAAACTGTTTTAGTGATAGATTGACCAAGAATGGTAGAGAGTGAGATTTAACGTTGAGAGTACTCTTCCAATGGTCTTCAAACTTGCATTTGGACATGTGTTAATGATTGTGATGATGTTTTTTAGCAATTGCATTGTATTTGTCAGGAACCATTTAAATCGGTGATGTAATTTGGTGTTCACTTTCGAAGCCTTTTTGCTTCGTGCAAGGCTAACATATCAAAATGCATTTAGTTTGGTATGTTGTGGCCAACACTTTGTCAAAACCTTGTGGGACTTGTACATGCACTAGCTCCAATGACCCTTAATGATGCTCTACGGCTAACACAACGATATGAGATATCTTTTTTCCCACTTGCAGCTTTGTGTGCTCTAGTTCCACTTCATGTTGGGGATGGTCCTGCTCCAATGGAGGTTGATGCTGTTGCTGCCCGTGTACCAAAACAAGGTTGGGGTTATGGATGTGGATATGGATGTACAATCCATTATTGGGCATGTGATGAGGTTGGACATATGTATCACCACCATCTATGTTTTCCTCAATTGATGTCCTTCATTTCTGGGGTGGAGGCCTTGGCGTCAACAATGTTCAGTTGGTGCCACTGCAGTGAAAGGTCTTGAAGCAATAGATCTTTTGAAAAACGAATAATCACATGAGTAGAGGAGGGTCATGCAAATAAGTTGGTGACCCCTCTGTCTTTCTTTCAAGAATATCATCAAGGGGTTCGCTCAAACCAATTCATTTAGTTTTTATTTTTCAAACTTAATTTAATAACATTCAATGTTAGCTGAGACATGTTCAAGTTTGTCTTTTATTTTTCAGTCTATTGCTACATGATACTGTCTTCATTTGTGCTGTGCGGTAGAATTAGTCTTCATTTTTTATAGCACTAGACACAATCATGCTTATTTCTGGGAAGAAATTAACATAGCTGTTCATGTGAACGGTTGTGAACTTGAGTTTCAATCTTTATGAGTGGTGCCGAATCAAGATTTTGACCTTATTCTTTGTATGGATTGGTGATAACAACTAGGTTAAGGGTTCAATTTATGAATAAACTCATTAGATTAAGAATAAAAATTGCTTAAATCTTATTCAATGGCTATCCTAAATCTTAAATCCAGATTAGGCTCACTAGGTTAACAATATGGTAAGGGTCATTAATAATTAAGCCCATGCATAGATAAACGATAAACTCATTAAGTTCAGATTAACAACTCATTTAAAAGTTATTAAATAGTTAAGCCTAATTTAATTATAAACTCATCAAATTAAAAATAAAAACTGGGTTAAGGGTCCAATTTAGAAATAAATTCATCAGATTAAGGACAACAAGTGGGTGAAGGGTTCAACTTAAGAATAAATTCATTCAGGTTAAAGGATAACATTTAAGTTAAGGGTTATTAAATAATTAAGCTTAAAAGTTTAAGAATAAACTCACTAAGTTATGAATAATAATTGGGTTAAGAATCCAACTTAAAAATAAACTTATTATGGTAAGGATAAAAATTGGGTTAAGGGTTCAATTTAGAAATCAGATTAAAGATAATAAATGGGTTAAGGGTTCAATTTAGAAATCAGATTAAAGATAATAAATGGGTTAAGGGCTATTATAAGCCCACCAATGGTGGGCATGTGTAAATTTTATAATATAGCATGATTAACCTTTGTATTTACCTTACTACCTTACAATATTCCCTTGCGAAAAATCTGTTTTAATCATAGACATGAGTGACCAACGAGGATTCTCAAGCCTCAACATCTTGCACATGATATACTTAAGAATCAACTTGGCAAAGAATTTTATAAGAACCAAGCTATTTCAGTAAAGTTATTGAAGTTTTGGAAAATACATTAGAACAAGGTTACTAATAGCAAGTGAAGAATTAGAAACCCTATTATTATTGTTAAACTTGTACGCGACTTAAATGTTTGTTGAAGTTGCATGTAATAAAAAAGAATAAGTCACCTAATACCAAGCTTCTATATACTTGGGTTGGTCAGAAGTCACCTAATACCAAGCTTCTATATATTTGGGTTGGTTAGAAGCTAATCCAACTTTTGGAGGCATTTGAGGGTCTCAAACATATTTTAATGAAATATTAGATATTAGTGTTGTATGTGAATGCCAAATATTGTTTAACTAATTTTAATCATTAAGACAGAATTTACATACTTAGAAATCATATCTTTAAAGATCCAATTTAAGCTTCACCAAATGTCAGAGTTTTTACCTGGTGCCACAAAGGCGGCTTGCCAGGTGCCAACCCTGGAATCCCCTCTTGGAAACCCCACGGAATCTGGTAAAATAACCCGTATTAGGAACCCAAGCCTTAGGAACTCAAATCCCTAACTGACTAAGCCCACGAACGAGACTCACCTTGTGGATCAGGATACACGGACTAGCCGAGCTTTAGGTGTCGTTCCTAGCTTAGCGTGGTTGAGGCGGCCGGAGCAAGGCCTCAACCACTAGTTCTGCGGAACATGAACTCGGGCAATGTCTTTCAGCTTCCGGCAGTTTTCGGACCAAGGAATCTGGCTAACTCCTTGGAAGTGACGTGCCCCTATCTCAAAGGCAAGATCCTGCCAACGATAAGGATAGTCTAACCCTAAGTGGGTTGTACCCCTGTCGTGTGGAAGTTTGGGCGGCACAACGGAGGGTTGCACCTTGACGACACAAGCTTAGCTTGCACCGGTAGGAGGTTAATGAGCTCTCTTTTGAACCCAGGAAGCCTCACTACATATACTCTACCTTATTTATGTGACGGACCCCCCCCCCCTGTTTACCTAAATGAGTAAGTGGGCTGGCACAAAAATGCCAGCCCTTAGAGAAAATGGTTGTCCTAACCTAACCCTAAACCTAACCCCTAGGGGGGTATTAGGGCGTGGGGTTAGGGCAACCCTAGGTTAGGTCAACCCTAGGGGTGTCCCTAACCCTTTTTGACAAGCTATATTTAACGGAAAACCTATCTTTTCTAACGTCAAACTAGGGGAGAGTTTTCTAGAGGGTAAGTATTACCTTCGCCTAGAGTTTCTCGAGGTACCTAGTGACAGCTGGCCGGACTACCCCTAAACACCTAAGTGCACTAAGCGGGGCTGTTTCTCATTACAACTAGGGTTCGCCACACAACTCGGTAGGTAACAACAGTCAAACCTCAAAGTAAAGGGTCGAGTCATAGTAAAACTATGACACCAAACCATCTATCTATTGATGAAAAAGTAAAAGACTGTTGAATACGCATTTACAAAGTGAGAACCTTCAAAACGTCTACAAAAAAACTAGGTCCATTATCCTACAAAATCTATTCTAAACATGAATGATGCAAAATGCCACTTGTGAGTACAATATTATGAGCCATGGCATCTAGTAAGTTTCCAATTTCCACTTAACATGCCAAATAATTTATTAAAACCACAATATATCCCGAAGGAAAAAAATAATCAATTAAATCTCATGTTACAAGTTCAAATGGTTGATCCACTTGTATCGATTCCAAAATACCAATAGATTGTGAAAAGTTTCAAGCATGACATAAGGAACAACTTTGCACATAATGGATCACATTTTGTTGCATATTAGGTTAGTAAAAAGAATGTCAATGTTGAATAATCATATTTATGATTCCATTTTTCATAAACATCTCAATGGTTCAGAAAACCTATGCTTGGATCCATGACTACTACTAGAGCACTAGAAAGTGAATCAACATCCATCATACTATTTTGAACAATGTTTAGTCTCAAAGTTCATAGACTTGAAGTGCTCATTTGGTAAACTAGCCTATCAACTTATTGTTCGTCAGCAAGTTCAAAACAATTGCTCTAAAAGTGCACAGACTCATGAAGAAGACATTTAAAAGCCCACACTACACATAAACGCTCAAGATTTAAGGCATGGATGTGTTTAGGGCCTTGCAATACTCTATTCACATATGTAATGGAATGTAGAATGAACTCATCACATACTTTGGTTTATATTAAGATTCCATTAATACCAACTTCATAAGCATATGTCTATAATATAAATAATTGAGAAAAATTTAGATAATGAAGAACTAAATACTCCCAAAGCTTATAAAAAGAAGCTTCACATTCGTCAATCTACACAAAAGAACATCCTCGGACAACAAAGTTCACAAAAGGAGCATTGACATTAGCCAAACAAGGTATAAAATGTACTAAGTATATGACCTTACCAGAAAATCCATATTATTGTACATCTGTTAGATGAGGAAATTTAACACCTTTGGGCTTCTTCAACTTGAGCCCATATTCTTGTAACCAGATAAAAACACAACTTACTTTTATCAACCAAAGAGTCGACACATGGTAATATGTGGTTATTAAGTGGTCATTTAGCATCATCACCATGTGTGAAATCTTTCAAGATAACCTCAAGAGTCTGGCTTAGATGCCTAAATAGCCATGAGTCGTTAAATCCCCTAAAGTGACTAACCTCAAGCCCCATAAGGATAACTCAAGCAAACTTTAGCATCATGCTCCAAGAGACCTAGACAAGCTCATGCTTTCACCAAGGAGATCTTCTCCACGCATACCCTATGGCAAAGTTAAAGCATTATCCTAACACCTTGATGAATCACCTTCACTCAAGAATACAACCCCTTTAGGAGACGAGAGGTATCATGACCCACCATTAACCCCTAAGATTATGTGTGGCCAAGCCATACCCTAATCCTTAGGGCTAGTACTTAATGATAGCACGAGTATGCACCATAAACAAACATGAGTGTTTTCTTAAGTAAACCCCTTAAGGCTAGATTTGGACAACACTAAACACGCGACTACACAAATGCCTCACAAAAGAGCCCTTACTAATTAGCTTAAGTTGTTTTACACACCCCTAGGATGAACACCCTTAAGCAAGTGTGCTAGTTAGCAGACCCGATTATGAAACTTAATCTCCCTTAAGCAGATGCCTAGGGCTTAACAACCTTATACAAGCACAAACACACCTACTTGTTAAGATCTTCAACCCCTAGGCGTTAAACCCATGACATAGCCCCAAAGGTCATACCTTGGGCAATGTATCTTGTGCCATAGTGTCATCCACATATTCATGTGACCATTCCCATTTCCCAAGCCTTAGGGTATCGATATAGCCTTTCAAATTCAAGAGCTACACTTGATGCCACGATTTGCTAATGCTAACCCTAAATCCTTTATTGTTAACCTTTAAGAACCTAGTAAAGAAAACCCATATATTAAGATCTTATGCTCATAATTGAACAAGGGCACGAACAATGCTCACATTATAAATCAAGACATGTATCCTACTTAGTTGAGAGTGTTATTTTTAACTTGACATAGAAGAAGAAGTTGAAGACAAGCCTCAATCTTTAAAGTAGCAGAATGTGTATCTTAACAAGACCCCCCATGCATGTGAATGGATTACTAGACATCTTATCCTTAAGATGTAACGTACCTCTACATGCTGGAAGTTAGGGTGGCACAAATGACGTGCCTTGACAATATAAGTTAGACTCATGCTGACATAACCAAATACCTCTTAGTCTCTGGCATGTTTGTCACACACCTACCCTACTTAATTTACATGACAGAGGTTTTTTGTTTTATAAAATGGGCTAGCATGGAATTGTAATCTCAATACATTTACACTTAGTGAGTTTAACCTACCCCTAAACCTTATCTTGAGGGGTTTCATGGCAAACCTAGGGATAGGTTAACCTTAAGGTGTTTCTTCGAACTCACTGAAATCTAACCAAAATACGAACAATGAAGAAAGAATTTTTTAAAAGGTTAGTTTTAGCTTCTCTTAGAATTTCTTGAAGATACCTAATGACACCTAGTTGAACTATTACTAAATACCCAAGTGTGGCATATTTTTACTACATCTAGGGCTCATTAACTTCCAAAGTAAGAAAGTTGTAGTAAAAATTATGACAACTTCTTTGAGATGATCTTCAATACCCCTTGTTATGAACCAAGATGTTATCCAAGTACTTTGCAATTATATCTCAAATTATTTTTTGAATTTTAAATATTGCGGAGGCAAAATATAATTAGCATACAATATTTCTTGTATTTTGATTTTCTCCATTTTTAATATAATCATTTTGTCTCAAACTTACAGTTATGCAAGTTGTAATTAAAATGGGCATGTTTATAGTCCCATTTCATAATAATTAGCAATTTTAGCTATTTAATTAGCATTTTCTAATATTAAAAGAGAATTTCTTAAAATATTCTATTTTGTAATTCGACCCTTTAATAAATTATAGCATTCATTGCAAAAATTAATAACATTATAAAAGTAGAAGGTATTAAATTATATAATATATATTTAATATAAAATTAAGGAAGAGCATAAGAGGTACATTATATAAATATTGATGTTGTTATTAAAATATTAATATTTAAATATAACATTATTAATTAAAAATTTGTAGTAGTAATAATATATATATAAAAATCCTATAATAATATAGTCAATCTTCCATATCATTTTTTAAATTTATATAGTTAAGTAAACAATTTGGTACTATTATTAAAGAGTTTATAATAATTATGAATATTAAATATATGATATTTTATAATTTTGTAATTGCTTTAAGCTTCAGAAAAATACATTCCCTTGCAGTTTTGTTAATCGTGACTTTATCAACGCTTCTTGACATCCACCCATATCGAATGGATTTAACATTTATAAAACATGCTGGGTCTTTTTGATTGGGAGACCATGTTTTCTCTAGGCATCCATTATATCTTTCGCTCTCCTTCTCGTGTCGCCTTTTTTGTGGTTTGAACCATGCAACCTTAACAATACTATTTTTTGTGATTACTTCAGGTGTGTCGATAATTTGACCCATCCAAATAGGCTGATTATATGACGCATCTGGAGTAATGAGAACCATCATTAGTTTTTGAAGATCCTTGCAGCAATCAAAGTATGCTTTAGGTTTTTGGTTCCTTTGTCCAACAAAGTGTGGGGTTTGCACTTCCACATCACTACTGGCTTCTATGTCGTCTGTGCTCAGTGATGTCATTTCAATCTCCTCTCGCCACCTTGTTTTAGGCCAAAAAGGGTGTTGCAATTCTGTACTTGTGACAGTAGGCCCTTCCAACTCTCGAACAACAGTCTCCCAATAGTCGACCACATGCTTATATAGTTCTGAGTAACCAGTTGCCTTATCAGAATTCTTTGGCATCGATTTTTGAACCCATGCCACATATTTTTTGATGCCAATAATAACCTCTTGTTCCTTGAGCTGGGCACTCAATGGAATAGGGTCTGGTTGTCCTTCTGGGAGAAGTGGCTTTCCATCCTCTCCACTTTTGAAGAGCATTAAGCCCTCTTTCGGTAACCACTCCTGCTCTGATGGCCGTAACTTGTACTGCATAATAGGTATACCATCTCGTATGGAGAAAAAGAATTGTAGCGGCACAAGGTGACCAACTAAAGAATCACTCCCTTCTTTTATATACTCCTTGAGAAATTTTTTGAAGTCTGGCACCTCAGTCACAAGCAAAGCACAACTTTTTTTGGAGATGCAATTTTCAAAAAGATTCATCATATGCGGTAAGGTAAGTGCACTTGTCCTTTTTGTAGAGTTGGAGACCTTGCTGAAGAACGCATCAATATCTTCATGAGTGTGACCAACCATAAGGAAACTGAGCGTGATTGTTTCAAACACACCTTTGGCAACAAGCATTGACAAGTATGCTAGCACATATCTAGAAAATAAAAGTAAGTATGAGCTTGAGAAACCCTTAAGTAAAATGATTTACCTATTTTTGTTCTCGCCTGCACAATTATCCATCTGTAAAAGCAAATGACGAGGAAGCTTATTTGATGTTGAGGACACATGTACACTATTTGAGCTAGATCCCTCCACTGAACCTGAACTCTCAACAGGGCCATCTGTTTTTTGTGCAGGTGCTGACAATGCCTCTCATATTCCCAAGTAGCCTCAAGTGCAGACGTGTTCATGAGAGCATTATGTAAAGGTTGAAGGTGTTGTTTCTTCACTTTGAGATCACTGATAGGACTTGTCTGTGAGTGGGCTTCAAGGTTTCTGAAACACATGGCTAACGACCCAATAGTGAAATTGGAGTCGCTAGACCAATGTGGAAGTGAAAAGTGTCCATATGACTCACAACCGTGTCCATGTGTTAGCACACCTGTCAATGAAATCGGAAGTTTCATGACATTTCCAAGGCACTTTGGTGTTGCAAAGAGCTTTGGAATGCTGGTCTTTGAATGATCCATCTTGTCATGGATCAAGCACAGGTACTCTGATGGGCGTGACACAGAAAGCATGCGGTGTGCATAGTACTGAGACCGGCAAGTTTGTTGTGCAATCATGTGGGCCTCCATCTTCTTTGAATGGCAGTGATCTCCACCAAGGTTTTTGCACAAGCCTCTGCAGCCTTCAATGATGTACAAGTGTCACACTTGAAAAGCTAGAGTGTTTTGCAATCTCCACATCCTTAAAATGAGTATTCCATATGTTGTTGAAGGTACCAGTGCAGATTGCTTGGAGCCCCATCAAACTGAGGCACTTGTTCACATGTTCACACAGCTTCAATTGAGTGTAGATTGAAGGCAAAACCTTGAGATTTTCCCTGACCCCTGCATTTGTGGTTCGGCATTTGTGAGGCATCCTGTCTGCATTTGCTTCCACAAAAGCCTTGAGTATCTCTATGGCTGCCATGATGTGAGAGCGGGTTTTGACCAAGCGAGTGTTCCCATGAACTGAGGTTCGCGCTCCATCTAGCCACTCATCCCTCCGACGGTAGAACGTGGTCTTTGGGATCCCGTATATACTGTACCAAGCTTTGAAGCAGATGGCCACCTTATTAAATACCATGGATGTACTCTGATAACCTGTGTCCGAGGCCATTCCATCAATACACCCAGTTAGTGCAGCATATACATGCCTTTGCTTTTGGGTGAGCATACGAAAGACATGTCTACATTGGGTAATTTCATTCCGGTCTGCCATCTGACAACACTTCTTCTTGCAACAGTCAATCGTGGAAATGCTCGTAACACTTTCGGAAGATGTAGGATCCATCTTGCTGAAACTTGCAGGGGAAGATCTACAACCCATGAATCGCCTTTTTCTTACAATAGGACCAATGCAAGGAACCTCTTCAAATATGAGTTGTTCTTCCGGGTTGTTATTATTGAAATCCAACCCAGAATATGTTGAACCATCTTGCCGTCTTAATTCAGATGTTCGCCACCTCACGAGGGATCCAGGATACAATGTGCCATTAGGTGAAACCTCTGTCACAACTACACCCACGAAGTCGGACCCTAGTTTCTCTTCTGACACTGCTTCCATTGGATTTATAGCTGTGATGATGCCTCTTCCGACTTCAATCTCACGAAGAAAGAGAATCACCTCATCCATCACAGCAGGCAAGCCATCATCTGGTAAACTCGTGCTACTATTTGTTTGTGACTCTGCATATTCTGTGTCAGCCTTGACTTCATCCAAATTCCACAATACAGGAGAACCCTCCTCAAATTCCATTCCCGAACCTCAACATGCTTGTAAATGGTGTTCACCCATACGTACACACAAGATCCTTGGGCAATATTGTGACATGATGCATTATTATCTCGAACTTCCACAGTTCCAGTGCCAACTATCTCGTTGTTCCGAAGAAGACATACTTTATCTCCAGTATTAAACATATTGTCCTGCACATAAATAATTGTGTTA
Source organism: Selaginella tamariscina (assembly GCA_003024785.1). Lineage (NCBI taxonomy): Eukaryota > Viridiplantae > Streptophyta > Lycopodiopsida > Selaginellales > Selaginellaceae > Selaginella > Selaginella tamariscina. The sequence continues at coordinate 5,139 of PUQB01000332.1, read as the reverse complement.
TTTATGATATCTATGTTTATGCAATATTTTTAAGAAATCTGAATTGCGGTTACTTAATAATATGCATATGCAATAATACATAATTATGTTTAGAATAATATCTCATGTTTGATTAATACAACTGATGGGCGGGATTAATCCCGCCCACGACTCCCTCCGACGAGGAACGGTCGGCGGGATTAATCCGCCGCCGACTCCCCCTTGGAGAAAGTGGCGGGATTAATCCCGCCGCCAACTCCCTCCAGCAGGAAGAGCGGCGGGATTAATCCCGCTGACTCTCCCCTTCGGAGGAGGCCATTACCTCATCGGAGGGAGTCGGCGGGATTAATCCCACCGCAACTCCCTCCAACGAGGAAGAGGGGCGGGATTAATCTCGCTGCAACACCCTTCCACGAGGAAGAGTCGGCGAGATTAATCCCGCCCACAACTCTCACGACGGGGAATAAGTGACGGGATTAATCCTGCCCACAACTCTCTTTGAAGTTATGATTTCAAAAAGATCTCGAGGGGTGGCGGGATTAATCCCGCCGATGCTGTTTTGCATCCGAAACTGATCGGCGGGATAAATCCTGCCCACAAATCTTTAAAACAGGGAAGTGGTGGCGAGATTAATCCTGCCACCCCTTCTCTACCTCCTAAAATGGTTGGCGGGATTAATCCCGCCGACAACTCTTTCTAATAAATTCTGGTAACTCTTCATCAGTTTCAAGAGTTATCGGCAGGATTAATCCTGCCGCACTTTTTCATAGGCGGAGAAGTATTGCCCTGACTAATTCTGTCATGGTTATCAAAGAGATGGTGGCGGAATTAATCCCGCCACCTCTTCTAAGAGGCGAAAAAGAAATGGCCGGATTAATCTCGCCGCCCCGGCTAACCGAGAATATTAAGTAAGAAGGATGTTTAAACGGGATAAATCCTAACGGAATATAATGTAATCCTAATGCATTCCTAAACCCCTAAATTCTAATTTTAAGAGAGAATGTAAGAGAGTGAATCTTTATAAATATTTTTGAATTTGTTTATAATACTTACTTGTAAACAGTACTGAAGGCGCCGTGCTTTTTTATAAACAATAGCACCCAATTTAATGTTGTCATGATCTGATCACTATAAAAAAAAAAAGAAGATCTGAAGAGTGAAAAATACAAAAATGAAAAAACCTTTGCCGGAGAAAAAAATCAGATCTGAATATGAGTGAGAAATTAAATGCATTTTTAAATTTATATGTCAGACCGACAATACTTATGTCAAAAATTCAAATTTTTTGAAAATAACAGAAAATAAAATTTAAGATGAGTTGACATAAATAATCGACACTCTGACATATATACTTTCAAATTCCAATGGGTGTTATAAAATTATATTTAATGTGATTTAAGTGATTTAAGCTGTTTAATATTACAAAATTTTAATAATTATTCTACATTCTTAATATTCCAGTATATATTATTAAGTTTATATTATATATATATATATACTTATAAATAAATAAATTGATATATTATTATGTATCATTTAAAATATCAAGTGTGTTTATTAATATTATTTCTTAATTACTCGAGTAATTAATTTACATTTCCTAATATTAATGGGATATTCTTTATTATTTTTTAATATTAAAAGAATATTCCATTATTAAACCTGATTATCATAATTAAATTAGTCTCTATTCTTAATTATTTTAGTAATTATTCTACATTTGTATATATTAATGGGATTTTCTCAATTAATTTCTTATTATTTTAAGAATATTCCTATGTTAAACATTATTATCAATATTAAATTAATATATTTATTAAAACTATATATGATATATATTAAATAAAATGATATATTATTATGTATAATTTAAAATATGTTCATAGTGTGTATATTAATATCATTTTCTTAATTACTTGAGTAATTAATCTACATTTCTTTATATTAATGGAATATTCTTTATTATTTTCTTATTATTCCAAGAATATCCAATATTAAACATGATTATCATAATTAATTTAGTTAATTATTTTAGTACTTGATCTACATTTGTATATATTAATGGGATTTTCTCAATTAATTTCTTATTATTTCAAGAATATTTCAATGTTAAACCTTATTATCAATATTAAATTATATATTATTAAAACTATAATGGCTATATATTAGATAAAATGATATATTATTATGTATAATTTAAAATATGTTCATAGTGTGTTTATTAATAATTATTTCTTAATTATTCAATGTTTCTTTTGTAGACATATATAAACATAATCTTAAATTTATATATACACGTGCATACACATTAGAAGAGACACATATGCACACAAATGCACAAGCCAATGAGTGAATCACAATATAAATAAAGCATCTAGATTTGTATTTATAATATAGAGTTTAAAACCAAAACCAAATATTTATAGTTACACACACTCTACACTGGGACTTACATATGTTTAGTGTTTAGAGTAAATAATTAGAAAAATGTACATGCATTTAGTTTATATTAGTATAAAGATTTTATACTAATATATATATTATGCACCATATAAAAATTTAATAATAAAATACTTATTTAGGTTTAAACCCTAAACCAAACTGGAGAGATATGTTGCTTCTTTATTGAAAACATCATGTTCAATGCATGTATAATCCATATGTACTATATGTAACACATTGAATTTACACATGTAATTTGTATGTATGTATGTGTGTATACACGTGTATATGTATATATGTGTACTAATATATGCAATGTGTATGATTTTAATTTATTAACACTCTCTCTCCTCTCATACATACACACCATGCATGATTCATAATATGTAGTCTGTCTCTCTTCTCTCATATATACACACAATGCATGATTCATAATATGTACTGATGTTACAATATTATGTATTATGTATAAATGTCTGTGTATAATATGTGTATATGTGTATTAACATATGCAATGTGTACAAAATTAATTTTGTAACACTCTCTCTTCTCTCATACATACACACCATGCATGATCTATAATATGTACTGACGTGACAATATTATGTACTATGTACGTATGTCTATGTGTATATTATATGTGTGTACATATATATTGCTACACGTGAAAATTTAACACTCTCATATATACACATATGTTAAACCCTTACATGATTTATATTTTTTGGGTGTATGTGATACACCCACACACGCACACAAATATAAAATTATGATAATATAATGAAAGAATATTCATTTAGGGTCAATATATATTTTATTCTTTTTAGGGTTTAAGTATATTCTTAAAAAAAATATTCAATTAGGGTTAATATATATTTTATTCCTTGGTTTAGGTATATTCTTAGGGTTTCAAGAAGAAAGGCGGTGGTAGTGGATTAGAGCGGCTGTGCTAGTGGCTGTGCCATAGATGTATAGATCTCTCTCTCAGAAGGCGTGATGATGTAAAATGGCGCGACGGTGCAGTAGGGTTTGAAGGTGCATTCAAATAGCTCTCCTCACACGCACACTCCGGTGTATATTTATTTCTCTATATTTACATATACATTTATATGTGTGTATCTTAATAATAAAATTTATTTATCTATCTCTCGCACACACACACACACTCTTGTATATATATATATATATGTGTGTGTGTGTGTGTGTGTGTGTGTGTGTGTGTGTTTATCTGTATAATTTTATTTGTTTCGCTCACACACGCATACACACGATATACATATAAACATATATATATACCTATATACATATATGCATACATATATTGTGTGTGTATCTGTATAATTTTATTGATTTAATAATTTTATCTCTCGCACACACACACACACTCCTACACACATATACATATATATATATGTGTGTGTGTGTGGTGTGTGTGTGTGTGTGTATAATTTAATTTATTTAGCACACATGCACACACATGATATACATATCCATATAATATATATATATATATACATACATATATAAATATATATATCTATGTTTGTATCTGTATAATCTTATTGATTTTTCTATCTCTGGCACACACGCACACTCTCGTATATACATATACATAAATATGTGTTTGTTCATCTCTCTCACATTCCTGTATATACATATGCATATATATATATTTGTGTGTGCGCAGGATTAACGCATGGGTGGCGGGATTAATCTTGCCGCTCTTTGGTTAGCCCCGTTGGCGGTGGATTAATCCTGCCGCCCTTCACACAAGTCATGAGCGGCGGGATTAATCCCGCCCCCATGGCCTGCATGGGCCTGCGTTAAGGGCGGCGGGATTAATCCTGCTACCCATGGCCTGCATGGAGGTCCTGCGTGAAGGGCGGCGGGACTAATCCCTCTGTCCATGACCTCTCCATGGAGGGCCTACGTGAAGGCGATGGGATTAATCCTGCCGCCCATATATATATGTGTGTGTGCGCATGATTTACGAGAGAGCAGCGAGAGTAATCTCGCCGCACTCCGCACAGCCCATGGGCGGCAGGATTAATCCTGCCGACCCTTCTATGCCTAGTGGCGGGATTAATCCCACCGTCCCTCTAAGGAGGCATGAAAATAGTAGAAGGATTAATTCCCTTCACCGGGCATAGAAGGGGTGGCGGGATTAATCCTGCCACCCTTTATGTCTTAATGAGTGTGGGGCAAGATTAATCCCCACTAACCGCCATTATCCATATGAGAGTGTCCTGGGCAGGATTAGTCCCGCTCACCAGGCATGGAAGGGGTGGCGGGATTAATCCTGCCACCCTTCTCTGTGTCCTGAAATTGGTGAGCCAAATCAATCCCGACCACATCTATCTGAGACGAAGAAGGGTTATCGCACACCAGTTCATGGGACTGAGAAGGGTGGCGAGATTAATTCCACCATCCCTTCCATGGTGGGTGAGATTAATTTCGTCACCCTTCTCTTTCTCTTGAATGAATTTGCCAAATAAATCCCAACCAGTTCTCTCTGAGACCGAGAAGGGTGGCGAGATTAATCCCACACACCCATTCAGGGGATCGAGAAGGGTGCCAAGATTAATCCCGCCCACCCTTTCAGGAGGCATAGAGGGTGGCGAGATTAATCTCGCCCCACCTTCCATGTGAATATATATGTGTATTAGTATATATAAGTTGCATATTGCATTTTATTTACTTTTATCAGCTTATCATAAT